>SNQJ01S0242569.1:0-13391 GCA_010110895.2 Picea sitchensis
TTCACTTTTGACTTAAAACTCCTAAGTCAAAGTGAAATTAGAATCATAAAGTAAAGTATGAGGGTAATAGTCTTCCCCCTTTGTGCTTAGAGACTCATAAGCACATGGGGACCACTTTCCAAGGTACCCAAATCTCAACACACATGGGGACGTGTGTTTGATCTTCACACTCGGGAAGGAGAGCATACGAGAATCCAGTATCTACAAAACAAAGTGCTCACCAATACCCAACATAAATATACATATATATGGAAAAAATGAAATTCTATAAACAAAAATTACATAAAGAAATAACCATTGTACAACATTTCTAATTACAACATGAAACTATGATACAAAAATAAATCTACGTACATAATGACATAAGCTCAGAAGGGCAATCGTCCCATCGCAAGCAATTCTTTGATTGTTTTCTCAATCTCGTCCTTGAATCTCTTGGGGTGCCTATAGGGCACGGTGATCATCGGTGTAACCCATGTCTCCAACTCCATCGTATGCTCAAATCCCCTGTCTAGTGGTCTCCCTAGTGGTATCGGCCCAAACACTAGCTCATACTGACTCAGAAGCTCTCTGATTTGTGGATGGTAATGCTCTCTGCCCTGTGGTGGTTTCCTCTCTCTCAGGATGGTCCACAGGACCTAGGAGAGATTATGAAGATGAGCATGACCACATTGAGGGATGTAACCCTTATGCATTGATGATAAAGTTAATTGGTCACCTTGAGAATCATATGGACATGTGTTGCCACTAAGAAAACCTCTCTGCCTCTCCTAACCCCTTGATTGTTCTTCACCCCTTTGGTTTTGAGTTTGGGTTTGAGTGGGGCTTGTAATTTTGTCTTTAGGGCTTATTAAGATTAAAATAAAAATAAAAATTAATATTTAAATGTGACATGTGAAATTAATATTTATATTAAATTAATATGTCATTTTTTAATTATATTTTTATAAACTGGCCCTAGCCTAAAATCTATATATAGAAACCTCTCCCCTCACTTTTACTTACACACTCTCATTCTCTTCTCCTCTAAAGTGTGGAGGATTGTTTTGAGTTCATCTATGTGTGGTGCGACCTCCTTGTGACAGTTTCAGTTCAACCTCATTTTTGTTTGCTGCTAGGTTCCCTCTAAGTTATTCTTGCTGCCACCAGGCTATGTTAAAAGGTTGTTGTGTGTTGAGGGTGATCTAGACACTGTTGCAAAGTGTTCTTGCTGCCGTCCTCTCCTCTCTCTGTTTATTGAAGCCGACCCTCTTCTAAGTGATGAAATCTTCTCTTGTGGTTGTCGTCCCTCTTCTTTGAGCAGATCTGGAGTTCTTTTAGGCCACGACCTTCTTCATGGATAGCTAGAGCTTGAACTTAGGGAACCGTCCACATTTGTTTTGATCTGAAATAAGGGTTTGCTCCCATAATTTTCTATGGTGGCATATCAGTCCTCTTTCTCATTGACAGAGATCTAACCCATTGAGGTTGATCCATGACCCCTAGACTTATCTGAGCATAACTTCAAGTGGCATAGCATCCCTCATGTGTGCCAATCTTCTCTTCATTACACAGAGGTAAATCTTCAAGAGGTAAGGTGTTGTTTTTAGTTTTATTTTATTGCTTATACTCAAATCTAATTGCTCATAAATATTTCTATGGTTAAATTGCTTTATACAGTTCAGATCTATTGACTTAGCATACTCAGAAATAGCCTTATGGTTCAAATCTAATTGCTCAGAAATATTTCTATGGTTCAATTGCTTTATACAGTTCAGATCTATTGACTTAGCATACTAATGGTTCAGATCTAATTGCTCATAAATATTACTATGGTTTAAATGTTTTGCTCACTCAGAAATATAGTTCAGATCTAAGCTTTGCTTATTCATAAATACTTGATGTTTTAGATCTATTGTTTTACTTTACATTTCTATTCTGAGTTTTATTTAGATCTATTATGCTCTTGTTGATCTAACTAATAGAAAAAATTTAAAAAAGTATATTTTTTGTTTCTTTCTATAATTCTAACATGGTATCAGAGCTTAGGGCATGAAAAGAGCTCAAGGAGTGCAGACTTGAGTCTGCGTAGATCCATGGTTGTTAGGGTTTGTTTTAGATCAGTAGTAAGATTGTCTTACCTTATTTACAATATGACTCCTTCACTTAGACAAGGAGATAAATAGGGCCTGGACTTTGTTGACAAGATCTAATCTTTAACAGAAGCATCAAGTTATTCTGCAACTTTACAGGCATTAGTGGATTCCGACATCAAATCTAGTTCTGTGAGAGGCAATGTTGCCAGAGTGCGAAGCGAAGCGGGAGTGTTTTTAGGAAGCGAAGTGTCGGGAGCTTCATTTTCAAAAAATCCTCGGAAGCGAAGCGTCCCGGAAGCATCTATTATATATATATATAATTTTTTTTTATATATATTGCGTTTATATTCAAAAAAATATGTAGAAAGACAAATTAGTTGCAGAATATATGAAAACATGCATATTTGTACATCAATATAGATAGAAATGACATCCATACTACATAGTTCATCAATGATTAATCATTCGAGCATCAACTATCTAGATTCTAGATTCTAGCAATTACTAGATTCTAGAGTCCTCAATGTCATAATCATCAAGATTGGCATCACTACCACTGCTCTCTCCTCCATCCTCCTCCTCCTCCCCCATATCCAATGCAATCCTTTCATTTGTTGATGTGGAGAATGACCCCTCAAGAGGATCACCATCATCAAAAGTGATTGACTCTAGCACTAGTTCATTAAGATCCAAGTTGGCTAATGCCAACTCAACACCGTTGTTCAAACTTCAAACCCATATTATCAAGAGAGCCAACCTCAACAATCGTTGTTCAAACTTCAAAACCCATATACCGCAGACACATCCCACATATTTGTTCTTTCCTTTTCAACCACCTTTCTCTCTCGGGCCATATATACATCGCATTGTGCACATACACCACTCAAGTCACCCGGGACACGACGCATACAAAGAGAAGAGTTTATACTTGGAGTGAAGGGTACATTTTTACCTGGGTTGTGACAAAAGAGTTGAAAAATCAATGCCACCAACATCTAGGTACATAAAGGATTGGTTCTCTTGATTAAATGTTAGTTCCATACCCCTACACATGATACAATCCAGCTGGGAAACATTGCAATCTTGCCATTCTTGAAATCCTCGAAAATGTTAACAGTTTGCTGAATTTTGAATGAGACCTAAAATTCTACTCTCCATATGAAGTCCAATGAGGTCTAAATCCACTTTCAACATCCCAAATACTAATGGTATTGTGTTAAAAAATTTAAGTAAAAGGATGTGAAATGAAAGATAAAGGAGAATGTCACTTTACTTAATTACCATTAATTACTATGGTGGGTGGAATTGAGGGGGAAATATCTTTTATTCCCTCCTTACTTTCCCCTAACCCATCCCTAACTACACTTCACTTTCTAACTCAACTCAAAAAAAAAAAATGAGTCTCAAGTGTAGTTTATTTTTTTTCAACCTTGTCGGCTCTCATCTTCCTCGAGCTTAACTCACGGAGCGAAAGCTTCCGAGGCCTATATACCGGGTAACACCTGTGAGAGGTGGTAGTTATTCCAATAACTTAATTTTAGTCAAGCATGGGCTGGACATGGTTAAAGTGTTAATTGAAAGACTTCTTGTTACAAGGTATGCCTTCATTTCCAATTTTACTTTGTCCTTTTTGTCTATTCAAATCAGAGAGAGAATTATTCTCTAGGGAGTAACTTACCGTTCATTTTTTCAAGCCCAAATTACAAAACAACGTAACCAGGATGCTTGTTTGGTTGAAACTTGGATCCCTTACAATAGACATGATTGTAATAGATTTAAAATCTTTACAAGTGAATTTAAGCATATGTATACACAGATGGAGATTATCTTCATTCAAAGGATATGGCAAATTATGTATCCTTCTGCTACTCTTGATGGAAGGGAAACTTGTCTTCACTTACCTACTTTATTCTCCATTGTGGATCAACTGAAGCATTGACATGGAGTTATTGGCCTTGTTTTGAATTCATTAGTCCTAGACCACAAGAGCACTATTGAAACAAGTTTTTAGAATCCATTTAAATGACTTTTCTAAAATGCAGAGATGTATAAGTGCATGACTTAACAGACTTGGTAACTCAATAGGAACCCTCATGAATTACATTCTCAAGAGGGCATTAATGTGTCTCAACTCTTGAGTAATTGTTTGGCACTCTCAAGGCTTTGTTAATATTGGTAGGAAATCCTCCTCTAAAGGTGTTTGTTTTTCAAAATTTTTGTATGATGAGAAGAATCTTGTCCCACCATCGCATTTATAAACCTAAAGTCCCTAAATTAAGATGTTCAGAGCACCTCAACCCTGAAAAGAATTATGTGTGACTTTATGTTTCAACTTTTCATCAATACCTAAGGTTCATGTGCTAAGTTAGTACTTACAGTTGTTTCCCTTTGTGCTAGTTCATAAGCTTCATTTCTAGGAAGACAAAATTCTTGAACTTCTTTTGCAGGAAGTTTTTTTGACAAAGGAGGATTTGGAGGAAATGCAGATCCTCTTTAATTTTTTTTCTTTGAAACTCGTACTAAATTGATCGTGTCATAAATTTACTATTTGTAGTCATCCACTTTATTTACTGTTGATATTACTAAGGACAAGGAAACTTAAATTGTTTTCACATACTCAGTTAAGTAGGTGGAGAATCAGACTTCATTTGAACAATGAATGGATATTCATTTCAAAATCCTTATCCTTGCCTTTGCATTTGGAAATCCTTAATAACAATCCTTAATAACAATCCTTATTCTGAATGGATTTCTTGCTTGCATGACTTCATCAAGTCATAGACAACATCAAGCAGAATGACAATGGGTTGATCTCTTGAGGATATGAAATTACTTTTACATGTAAAAACATCTCAAATATCTACAGTTGGTAGCAGGTTGCAAAGTACATGTGAGTCCTCATCCCAATGCAAGTTCAAGGTGCTCAAGAAGTCTGACTCAGCCTTTCATATTGAACTTGGTACTGTCACCAAGAACATCTTGAAGAACTAACGACACTAGATAAGATCCGTAGGATTTTATAGGTTCAGAGGGAGCTAGTTTACACGTGCAGGGAAGCGGCATATTTTATGAGACTGAGAGGTAGCAGTCTCTGCATATGAGTTAGACCGTGAACTACAACAGAGATGGAAGCTTAGTAAAGTCAAGGGATTCTATCGAGTTTACCTTAGAGAAACCTCCTGTTAAAAGGAAAAAATAGCCCGTGTCGGGTAATTCTAAAGGAAGCAGAAAAAGCATTCAACACCTAAGGGCACTTTCAGAGAAAGCAAGAAACCGAATAAATACTTCGACATTATAGCTAAATTGAATCTTTGTGATTGATTCAAAACCCTTCACACATTTTTGAAGAATCCTCCAAACATTCAAGTGGAAAGATGCTATGATAGAAGAATATGAATAAATTCTGAAGAATAATGTATGGGTAGTAGTTCCAAGACCTTGTATTAGCAATGTTTATGCCATTATTATAGTTCTTTGCATTTCATTAGATAACAATAACATAATACAATATCACCGAAATATACAATCACAAGAGACAACATTTATCCCGGGAAACCCTCTAGGGGAAGAAAACCTGTTGAAACTTCCTTATTATGATAGCCAATACAATTCCAAGAGATCTCTTAAACTAATGCGTAAAGATCCTCTCCTGATATGCTACTCTCTCCTTCTCTAATCAGATCCAAACTTGTCTCTACAAAATGAGCAAGTGGGATTTGTGTGTCTTAAGTGAGGCTTAGCCTCCTTATTTATACAAGACCTGCACATGTGAAGTGTCTCTTCAATTGCAGTGAATGGGACTTCTCCAGCTTGGGTGGTTATAACCACCTTATTATGTTTTTCGGCCTCTTTGATATATTCGGGGCCGACTTCTCTTTTTGCCTTTTACAATTACATGACCAATCCGCCAAAAGGGATTTGGTCCTTTTAAAGAAGCCGCATATGATCAATCCACAATGGGATTGATCCAATGAATAATATATCAAATAATAATAAGAATTTTTTTTTTTTTTTTTTTTTTTCATCATCAACAACATCAGGTGGTTGAGAGGAAAACATCATCAATAGAATCATTTGAGAGAGAGAGGACAACATCAGTCAACATCATCAAGTGGGTGAGGACAACATCATCATTATCATCTTGGAACATTGGTTGGCATATTTATGAGTCATTGGAAGTTTTCTTGATCAGTAGTATCTTCATTCTCAAAGGAATGCTATCATCATTCGTGATCAATATGTATTAGTATAAAAACTAATACATCACCATCACAACACAGCAGCCGCTCATCATGATACAAGACTTGCTTTACATCACAGCTTCTCAACCTGGAAGCTTAGTACTGCCTTCATCTCAATGTCTTGCTTTGACACAACACTTCAAATGGAAGCAAGATACTAGACTCCGGCTTTTATTGCCACAACTATCAAGCCGAAGTACAAGACTAAGTCTCATCTCATTATCTTTGCTTTTACGCCACAAATAACACTCGTCGGAAGTAAGATACTTCGTCCTACTTTTATGTCACAACGATCAGGTCGGAAGAAGGATACTTGACTGGCTTTACGTTACATCTATCCAGTTGGAAGCTTAGTGCTAATCTCATCATATCATTTTGCTTTTTACGCCACAACCATCATGTCAGAAGCAAGGTACATCCGCTTTTACAACACAACCATCATGTTGGAAGAAGGGAACTAGACTTGCTTTATGCCGCAGCTATATAGCCGAAAGCATAGTACTAAGTCACACATCATCTTGCTTTATGTCACAGTTGTCAAGTTGGAAGCTCATTACTTGTCTCATCTCATCGTTTTTTCTTTACGTCACAACAATCAAGCAAGATACTAGACTGGCTTTTACATCACAGCTATCCAAGATGGAAGCACATTACTAGTCATATCACATCATCTGCTTTACGTCACAACCATAAACCTGGAAGCAAGAGATGTCTCTATCACAACATCTAACTCTTCGAGAGGGTCCTGACTATACCAAGCTTATCTCAAAAGTACTAAAAATTTATACGAGATAGTGGCTTTGGTCAACATCACAAGAACTTGTTCATCTCAGGTTAATGAAAATTGGAGCTTTATGGTTCCTCTTTGCACTATGTCACGGATGTAATGATAATGGATCTCTCATGTAAGCTTCGACTGGATCAGGAATACATGATTCTTTGTCATCTTTATGCGTGACCACACAAGCATAGAATCAAGGTTGCTCTCATCTCTAAGTCAAATAGGTCGTCAACAAATTTCTCAAGCCTATGCTTCAAGAAATGGAAGAACATGCAAGAATGTATTCTCGCTCCATGGTCAGAGCAATACTAGATTGCTTCCTACCGCCACCTAGATCATAGATGATTCCAACCTGGAATAACATCCAGCGCTTCCTATCAAAACACTTCCCTTCAATCTGCATTAGTATATCCACTCACTGTGAAATCATGATCTCCATCATAGCCGACCACAATCTATTGTACCCATAAAATGTTCCCCATCGCCATGTTTTGCGTACCACTAGGTGAAACGCCCTGGTTCTACTCGTAAACCCACTCAAGGTGTTCACGAGAAAACAAATGTCTAGTTTGGTGGTTCACGCACATCAACGATCCAATAATATGTCTTTACAAGCAGGTATCAATCAACTTTGACAAAGTATCGACCAACAACATTTCTTGAACTCTGGGCTCCATGGGTGTATTCATGGCTTATCTCCAACATGTCGAATTCTCTTCAAGATTTTGACCGTATACTTCTCTTGGTTATGGAAGATTCTTTCTGGTTCTGCCATACCTCAAGACCTTAAGAAATAATGTGCATTAGGCCAAGGTCTTTCATTTCAAATTCGAGGCAAGTCTCTTTATATTCAATGATGAGATTTTCTTCTCCAGTAAGAGTAAGTCATCCACATATAGCAAGAAGAGATTATTGGCTCATCGCTCATGATCTTGAAGTAGAGGTTAGAGTCTCTTTACTCAGGAAGCCCATGCCTGCCAAGAAACTATCTTTAATTTAATTCATACTCCTAAGAGGTTTTTCAATCCATATAAGGCTTTCAATCTACGTGTATTATGAGAGAATTTCCGCCTTCAACCTCAAATCCTTTGAGGTTGCCTCTATATACACTTCCTTCTCGATGACACCATTTAGGAAAGTTGTCTTCACGCTCATCCTGGTGCAACTTCCACTTCATCTTAGCCGCAAGAGCTATGATGGTCTTGAACGAAGTGTATCTGGCCAATGAGTGAATGTCTTTTCATAGTCAATACTTTCCTTCTGGGAAAGCCACAAGTGAAAAATCTTGCTTTATACTTCCAATACTTCCATCAACATGTTTTATTTTGAAGAGTAAGGATGTGGTATCCATTTGGAGGATACCACATTTATTCTCTGCCCTGAACCATTTCTCATAATTGCCTTCATTATGGATTGGTATTCCTCCACATGGCATTTGTCATTCCTTCCTCTAAATGGATTCTTCAAAGTATGTAGGCTCCTCTTCTAGGAGATTGCACATCAAAGCCACATAATTGGAGAATGGCTTTTGGTCTTTTCACATGTCTCATAGTTCCTTCGGGAACTGCATTCTCTCCATCTTGAATAGCCTCTCTTGCCCAAGCAAGCTTTTGCGAGGATGGTCATCTTGAATAGGTTCTTGCACTTCTACTATATCATGGTCTTCTAGAAGTTCTCATCAGGGGAAGTTACGAATTACCTCACTAGTTCTCAAGTAGCCTTTGGAACCTCCCTCATTTTAGTATTGGGGATTACGGGTTCTCTTCATATACTTCTTCAAGCCGCATAGTTTAGATTTCTTGAGCTGCTGTATTCTTCATCAAAGGTCACATCCTTGCTGATCTCAATGTGATGGTGACTCTAGTATATAGATTCTCAAGGCCTTGAGACTCCCTCACAAGATCCCACAAATATTCCCTTTCTGAATGGTCCAAATTTCGTTTCTCTTTAGGTATATGAATAAACAATGGACAACCAAATATTTTGAGATGGCTTACCGGGTTCGGGTGAACATCTCTTTCTCTGGGTGTCTTGCCCAAGTGCACTCATGCGGGACAACGGTTCTCGCATACACAACTTCCATTGTTGCTTCTACCATAAGCATAGGAAGATCTTGATCATGGATCATAGTCTCTTTACAAATTTCCATTATATTTTGTTCTTACTGCTCAACTACAATCACTGCTTGTTGGGGATTATAGGAGTAGTGAGTTCCCTATTGATCCCAACATATTTGCGTGTTCATAAACTTCTTTTGAGCTATATTCTCATCCATTATCCGACCCTGAAAGTATTCTAATCTTCCTTCGTAGGTTCTCTATCAAGGCTTTGAATTACTTGAACTTTGTTGAACACTTCATCTTTAGATTTCAAAAATATATCCAGTTTTACGAGAGTAATTATCAATGAATGATACATAATATACATACCTACTCAATGGAGGATGATGGCATTCAGACATACATGGGAATGAATGAGTTCTAGGACTCCTTCTCGGGCCTTTGTTGTCCCTCTTCTAAACGGGTTCTTGATGTTCTTTCCCTTTGCTGCACATCCATTGATACGCCTTCATGGTCACCTTGAGTTCTCGTAAACTCGCGGACTACGGTATATGTATGGTAGTGCCTTGAAGTTGATACAACCTTCTATGCCAAAGTTCATGAGTTTTCAATGGCGTAATATGGCAAACTTCGGCGACCTTTAGTCAGTACAAGCCATTTTCACTTCCAATGATGATTGCTTCATTTTAAGTTTCTCCCTTAGCCCACATAAAAAACTCTTCCATCTATAGCTAAGTAAACTCTGCCTTTCTTCTCTAAAATGGAGAGTAGGTTCTTCTAAGTCTGTAATATAGTACCGCCCTCATTTTTAGTGAATTTCAATCGCTTTGTGGTTTGATTCTCCCACCTTGATGGGATATTGGTAATCATCTCCAAGTGTCACTTTCTCGTAAAACTTCTTTTGAGATACAAGAGATAATGTTTCTTTGTCCCGGGCTATGTGCTTGGATGCACCACTATCAATGAGCCAAGTGTCCCTCCAAGTGTTACAGATCCTGAAAGGGACGAGATCACATTACGGTCTCTTTGACCGCTTCTTATCATCTTTGCGGGTGAATTTTCATTTTCGACTACATGGGCATGGAGCTCTTATGTTTTCTCTTGTATTATTCACATCCGGTTGAACAAAACTTCGCGAATGTGTCCCATCTTGTCACAATGATAACATTGCACGCATAGGCACTTTCCTTTCGCTTGTCCTTTCTTCCAAATCTCCTTGATGAGATTCTCTTTATGATTGAATTTTGTTTGACTGCTTGAAGCCCCTTTTATGAGTCTCCTCTTTGGAAGTAGGGTTTCTTCCTTCCTCCTTTGGTGTGAGTATATAGGACTTTATCATCATCTCTTGCTAGTAATGATTCACGATTCGCTACTCTTGTTTATTCTTGGATGCATTCTTCCCATTGTGACTATCAAACTTCGGGCCTCGCTCGCATATTGCTTGAATGAATGCATCCCAAGGTATTGTGGAGCATCATTTAGGGCCATCATTATGAGTTCATTTCATCTATGGTATCTCCAATAGCTTCTAAATGTTATTTGAATTCGTATCTCGAGAAGTATTCCTAAATCGCTTCTCTTTGCATCCTTGTATTCTTCAATGGAGTTCTTAGATTCATTTTTCGGTTTATGTTCTTTCCTACATATAGTCTGGCCTGCTTATCAAACATTTCTTTCTGAGTCTTATTTGATGACACATAAAGAATCATTGCCTTGTTTGAATCTGCAATTATTCTTTTGGCCTCGATTGTGTCCTTTTGATGCTTTGCCTTTCTCGCAAAGATCACGTTCCGGACACTTCTTTGATGAATATTGCCAGGTCATTCTCTTCAAGAATGAGTGAGGCCAATCCTATACTTCCGTGTCTGGAATTTTTCCACTCCTTCTATCTTATCAACAAGATTAACGCTTGCGCATATCTTTACATGGAGCTAGGAAAATGACCAAAACGAAAGTGCTCAAAATCAAATTCGAACTTACTGTGGAGGTTCATTATCGGAGTAAATTCCTAAGGTGTTTGATCCGAGAAAATCCAACTTTGTTCTAAATTTGATCTACTATCGGACTGGTGCTTCGTTTTCCGTACTGCACCGCACTTCGGGTACTCGTACTTCGGGTTTCAAGGTTGAAAATCTTCACCCATCAAAAGTCTCTAATTTTCTGCAATTTACAACAATGATGTTTTTCACTCGTGAAAGATGCTTCAAATTTGGATCCGATACCATGTTAATGTTTAAGCCATTATTATAGTTCTTTACTTCATTAGATAACAATAGCATAATACAAGATCATTAAGAAATACACAATCAATGAAAGACACAACATTTATCTTGGGAAACTCTCTAGGGAAGAAAACCTAACAAAACTTCCCTTATTATAGATAATAATACAATGCCAAGAGATCTCTTAAATCCAATACGTAGTCTCCCGTGATATGCACTTCCTCCTTTCTTCTAATCCATAACCAAACTTGTCTCACAAAATGAGCAAGTGAGTTGTGTGTCTAAGTGAGGCGCTAGCCTCCTTATTTATACAAGACTGGCACATGTGAAGTGTCTCTTCACTGGCAGGGCCGACTTCTCCAACTGGGTGGTTATAACCACCTTTATTATGTTTCGAGGCCTCTTTGATATATTCTGGGGCCGACTTCTTTTGCCTTTTACAATTACAATATGACCAATCCGCAAAAGGGGATTTGGTCCTTTTAATGTAGTCGACATGATCAATCCACAATGGGGATTGATCCAATGAATAATATATCAAATAATAATAAGAATACACTTTGCAGTTACGTTATTTCAACAGTGGCAAAACAATAGTAACCTCAAAATGGCTTACAACAAATGGTTGTATTGAGGTTAAAATTGTGACTTGTGACTTCTCTCAGAAAGAAGGGATTATCTATGGAAAGATCCTTACGTCCAAACAGGGTCTTTATCTCTCTTGTCACAGTTTTTAATTTGGAAACTTCACTAGATAGATGTTATGACTAATTATTCTTAACAGTGAAGTTAAGCAAGAGGCTATCCATGGGAAAGAATCCCATAGATTTTAACAAGCTCCGAGAGCTTGGTATGAAAGTATTGACAGTCTCTCTATAGAGTCTTGGATTCACCAAGAGTATTGCAGATCCTAATCTTTATATAAAGATTGTACAAAATCATCCTGTTGTCTTAGGATGATCTGTTCCTTACAGGAAAAGAAATTTTCTTGACAACTCAGACTAAGAGGGAGCTCTTCAGCAGATATTGAAATGAAAGACTTGGGTCTTTTACATTACTTTATGAGCTAAGAGGTGTGGCAGAAACCAGGTGAGATGCTTCTCTCACAAGAGCAAACTATGCAATTGATGTACTCCACAGATTTGGCATGATGGACTGTAAGTCCATGACTACACCAATGATCTCTAACCTAAAGAAACTACAAGATCAGGTTACAGTTTTAGATCCAGAAGACCCCACCTTATATTGACAGATCATTGGGTCATTGATGTACCTCGTACATACTAGACTGGACATTTGTTATGCAGTAAATGCCCTCAGTCAGTTCATGTGTGAGCTGAAGCAGATACATATGGTTGTTGTTAAGCATATTCTGAGATATGTTTGGGGAACTATAGCCTATGGTCTCAGATACACTTCCAATGGAGGTGTAATGCTTCATGGATTTACAGATTCAGATTGGATAGGCAGTACAGTGGATCGGAAGAGCACTTCCGGATATTGTTTTAGTTTGGGTTCAACAATGATTTCCTGGTCCAGCAGGAAACATGGCTCCATAGCCCAGAGCACTGCAGAAGCAGAATACATTACTGCTAGTAGAGAAGCAGTGTGGCTTAGGAGGCTACTTTCAAACTTGCTCAGTGCAGAGCTAGAACCCACAATCATTCACTGTGACAACCAGAGCTGTATAAATCTCTTCGAGAATAGTTTCGAGGCACATTGATATGAGATATCACTATGTCTGGGACATGGTGCAGAAGAACATTCTCAATATTCAGTATGTTCCAACAATAGATATTTTGACCAAGCCACTGTCCTTGAAAAAGTTTGTGTACTTTCGTGACAAGCTTGGTGTTGCTGAGAATGCCTCTCTTGCTGAGAGGGAGTGTTGAATTTAATGTAGCGGCAAGATCCATTCTCCCTGGAGGATGGCATAAGACCCTAGTTGTGAATTAGGGCCCCTAGTACACTCTTGGGGTTCTTGGTCTAGGACCAAGCAGTTGGAGCCATGG
>SNQJ01S0242570.1:0-13391 GCA_010110895.2 Picea sitchensis
CATGTGTCCCACTCGACACTTGTCATGTTGGAAACTACTTTGGGCCCACTTGACCCCCACTTGTCTCCCTCCTTGGAACTTAGCATAAAATAAATTTCCATGCATTTCTTTAAGAAGTATTAAAGGAATATTAATATAATATTCTTTTGGGCTTAAGCCCCCTAACTTAACCTCTTTCCCTTTCTAGTGGAGTTTATCCCCCCATACTCTTTTACATGGTTGGTTTGTAGCAGTGGTGTGTTTTCATCAATAATATGAGTGTTTACATATTACAATAATAGGCTCACTGGCCTTTAGCATGTAGGCTCTTTGGTCTAATAATCACATAAGTCTTCTGGCCTATAACAACCTGGCCCTATAAAACATTTGCATTTATATGTACAACTAGGGTTCGACCTAGGGATATTACATTAAGTATTAGGTTATCACTGAAACCAATTGAATTACTTGATTTCTTTAAATAATTTTTCAATGTATTATCACTAAAATAAATATATCATTTCGTATTTCTTTATATCATTGTTGAAATAAATGCAACTATTAGTTATATCATTGCAACTATGTGACTACTTTACATCATTTTTCAATGTATTATCACTTAAATTAATACAAGTTATCATTTTAGATAATACTATAATTCATTGTATTATCACTTAAATTAATACACATTATCATTTTGCATTATATCATTACTGAAATCAATCCAACTATTTATTATATCATTGCTGAAATTAATGCAACTTTTTGTAATGTCATTGTTGAAATCATTGCAACTACGTGACTACTTTAAATTATAAGGTTGACCCTACAATTTTCCCATCCCGCTAATCAAAAACTAAAAAGGATATATTGATTCGATCCTTTTAGATAATACTATAATAATAAATTAATATGATTATAATTATACATTCACTATATAAATTAATATGATTATAATAATATATTAACTATATATTATTCTTTTGCATTAGGTCATTAGTGAATGTACTTTATTGCCTTAAATAATTTTTCATTGTATTATCACTAAGATAAATATATTATTTCATATTTATTTATATCATTGTTGAAATCAATGCAACTATGAGTTATATCATTGTTGAAATCATTGCAAGCACATGACTACTTCACATCATTTTTCATTGTATCATCACTTATATCAATACATGTTATCATTTTGCATTACATCAATGAAACTATTTGTTATATCATTGTTGAAATCATTGCAACTACGTGATTACTTAAAATCATAAGGCCAACATTGCAATTTTCCCAACAGACTGATAAAAAATTAAAGAAGATATATTGACTTGATCCTTCTAGATAATACTATAATAATAAATTAATATGATTATAATAATATATTGACTATATAAATTAATATGAATATGTAATACTAATAATAAGTTGATATATATTATATATTAATTTGATCATAGTAATAATTATATTATATAAATAAGTCCATTGGATGTAGCATGGGTGGTTGGGAGGAATGATTGTTACCCTTCCCACCGAGGTTCAATTCCTTGTGAGTGACAGGTTATACAAATTCTTGGTGATTTTTAACCTTAAATAATTGTTCATTGCAACAATTATTTGCAGAGATTAACATTAGTTGATCTAAAAAACTAGGCATTATGTAAGATAACAGACGGTGCAGGAAACAACTTCTGCATGAGATTAGATATATACATGAGAAGATGAACAATCTACAATAGATAATTAAACAAGTTGGATTGTGGAAAATTACAAAGAAATGGATGAATGATATAGACGAATAATAACCACAAGGGGAGTTAAATAGTAAAACAATCATGAAGAGTAGTACTCTTGTCACGAGGGAGAAGAATCCCATTAGAGAGTCGTAGTAAGATTGGAGGAGATAGGCTTAAAAGAGACAATAGGAAGAATAATGAAGGTCAAATGCCATATATGCAAGTTGTAATATGTAATGTTATGCATTATTTATCAATACATGAATAGTTGAGTTCTATATTTTTAGATTATTGAGAATGTCTCAATGAATGCTCATAAGGAGATATGCATCCTATGTATGTAGATGAGAATGTCGTGTATTGGTATGTTTCCTATAGAATAAGTGAGAGGATATGTGTGTTGAGAGAATAACCATGTGATAACTTTTATAGTATCTATATAAGAGTGATTATGCAATGGGTTGTTCACTCACCATGAGATTATGGTCAATTGGTGAAGTAGGATAGTGGGAAGATAACCCATACTACCAAGAACAAAGAAGAATAGTGCATGAAGATTGTGTTGAAATGTGAGACATAATAGAGTCAATGTGCATGTATTTTCATCACAAAGAAAAGGTGGTCTATGTATTGGAGGAGTTTTAGGGAAGAAGGGATGATAAATTATGAGCTAATCAATCCCATGGATTTGTAATGAAAACTTGTAGGCATTGTCCCTTGCATCCCTCTATCAAATTGATCACCAAATGGTCCACCATGTTTAAGGGCTTCTAACTCAACTTTGATTAGTTATGGACCATAAAAATATTTCAATAATCAGAAGATTCGAAAGATAAAAAAAAAATAGCAAATTAAACCTATCATGTGTGTAGAATTGTTTTTTTTAGCATTGCACATCTAAAAGATAAAATTTAATGGTTTATTTGAGAATTTCAAATGAAGTGGCTAAATTAGTAAGATATGTTTATCGCTTAAAAAAATTAGATGTGCTTGTAAATTTAAGTAATGAAGAAATCTATAACTCAATAAATGAAAGAATCTATAACTCAATAAATATCAAGAATTAGTTGATTATATTAATAAAATTATAAGAAACACATATGCATGGTGAAAATCAATATTTATATCTTATAAAATGACATAATTGATAACAAATCCCCTCCACACAGTACATAATATTGCATAACATTTAAGAAAAATTATGTGTCAATCATCAATAATCTAATTAAGATTCTTCCACATTGATATCATCTCATTATATGGTTCAAACAATCTTAAATATATGCAAATAAGTTTTTAAAACCGTTTAAAACATATGAAGATCATTTGCATGTACCTCTAAGATCAAATCAGGTGAAAAAGATTTAATGAAAATTTTACATGTATATATCATGATAAGATTAAATACTTTTGGTTTAACACTTGTGTTTATTTATTTTCTTCAAAATTGTTTATTATATATTTAATGTTATTATACTTTCTCTTTTCTAATATGTCACTATAAAGTGCCTAATGTATCACTAGCGAAGTGATATTTTTTTAAGAGGACTATCACCGTTAGAAGGGAGGAGGTGGCTCATAGGGTCATTATGCTTATGCTATTACATGGAACACTTTTATTAGAAAGACATATCAACATAGTGAGGAAAAATATCATTTTTACTACTACACCACTCACTCTAGAGTCATGTCATGAGGAGGACTTACCTTTCCTTGTAAGATCTACCTTTTATTCCTTACTCTTCCCTCCTCCATAGTAGGAAACCCTCAACATTGTATATCCTTTTTTATTTGTTTGAAAAATAAGGTATACTGACATATGTCAAACATCATAAAGAAACCACTCATGAAAACAAGTCAAAGATTGGTACACCAATATAATACATGGTTAAAATCTATAAAGAGAGAAATAGTTCATGACATTAGCTAACGTGGTTATTAAACGAAATATATTAATGCAAAAGAAAAATATTTTAGATATGAATTTCTCACAATCAATCATCAACAAATGACCCTCCATGCTCTTTAAATCAATATCATGAACCACTCAGGTGCTAAGCCATGGATCAATAACCATTAGTATGGAGGAGAAGATGAATTATCAGATCACTTTATGTCTAGAACATAATCATGATAATTAGAATAGATAATTATAAATACACATTAAAGAAACACTTTACCTAATCACACATTAGACCCATTTGATCCTAACTAACTCCCAAGTGTCTAAATATCCTAACATCTCCCCTTAAGAACAATTTTGAATAGGAATGAAGGATTTACAAAGGTGATACAATATGAGAAGGAATGAGGAATTAGAGCCCATTCCCCCTTTCTAACAACTTCCTAAACACCTAACATAGATCAAAGTTTGGAAAACATTGTTTTCATAAGAATATTTATGAAAATGTTAACTACTTGATCATCTGTAGGGAAATAGAGCACTTCAAGAATGTGATCCTAAAAAAGATTTTTGATGAAGTGCATATGAAACTCAATGTGTTTCTTGGACTGATATTGAACTAGATCTTTGGTGAACCAAAAGGAATTCTGATTATCACACGAGAGTATGGTCAGATGCTATTGTTGAAAGCCAAACTCTAAAAGGATCTGTCAAAGCCAAAGACCCTTTTGACTTGCACTAACAGCACTGCTCAATACTTTGCTTCGACTGAAGAAAGAGAAAGGGCGTGTTGTTTTTACAAGATGAAGTGATAGGTTCAGAACCAAGACCAAAAGCATAACCTACAATAGACTTTCAATTGATAGGGTCACGAACCCAATCAAAATCAATGAAACTAACCAACAAAGGAGTCCCCCCCATTAAACTGTAATGTATCCCAAATTAAATTGTACCCTATATACACTAAAGTATCCCTTTTTTTGCTTTCCAATGCCTCTCATCGGGTGTTTGGATATGCCATGAAACAAGAACTATAACAAATAAATTATTAGTATGAGTATGAGTCCACTAAAAAGGGATACCAACTAACTGATGGTACAAAGTGGCATCTATTTTTAGGTGTGGTACATGTAGCAACAAGTTTGACTCCAAACAAAAATGGAGACTGGGTTGGTTTACAATCCTCCATGTGAAAGCAATGAAGAAGGTAACATGCACACTTATATTAAGAAACAAAAATTCCTTTCTTGATTTGCAAGACTTGAAGACCAAAAAAATAATACAAATGTCGTAAGTCTTTCAATTCAAATTTCTTCTCAAAGTTGGATTTCACACTGCTTAAAATTTTGGGATTCACTACTAGTTAGGATAAGGACATCAAGAATAAGAACTAGTATTATAAGATGGTTACTTGCTTTCTTGGTATTGACATTAAGGTCAAAATCACATCTAGAAAAGCCAGTATCAACAAGAAAAATTAGGATCAAAATGACTTATTCAACTTTTAATAAATATATTATTATAATGAATTTGAACATTGCAATTAATTGACATTGAAAAATATATATTTAATTTAAAATATAATTAATTCAATATGAATGCAGATAAATATATGCATTTGATTTAAAATGTAAGTAATTCGATGTGATACTTGGTTTAAAGTCAAGTCACCGCACATGATATCCATAATACGCGTACGCAAAGGCGTAGGCTAGACGATATTACGGTGGTTGGTCCAACAACATTTTCACAACGCAATAGAAGAATATGATTAAACATATCCAAGTCAATTGGACAAAGGGTTGGGACTGAACATTTTGTTCAATAGAAAATAAATGTAGAAAAAAAAAATCAAAATAATTAAATAAAAATTAATTTTATTTATTTAAATTATACAATATTAAATGGAAGCTAATCTACATTATGGAATTTGAGATATCCATCTTGTTTAAAAGTTAGTTTTGTTTTTTAATATTAGATAAAAGAAACCAATAAATAATATGGGATGATTGCAATCTATTTTATTTATATATTATAGAATTTAAGATATTAAACTTGGTTGGAAATTATTTTGTTTAAAAAATTATATATATTAAATTAAAAAATCAATAAATAATAAANTATATATTTTATGAGATTTGAAATTATTTAAACTAGCTTAGATTCATCTTAACTTTGGATCTATCAAGTGTTAAGAAAGATCAAATCTCTTGAGGTGCAAACTTTTTTTAGAGTGTAAAACTTGAGGAAAGGTTAAAGGTTTGCATCTCTAGAGATTCAATCTCTCTCGATGCTTGATAGATCCGGAGTTATGATGGATATAGACTGATTTTAGTGGTGGGCAATCACACAAAATTTGTATATGATCAACATTATGTATATGTATATGTCTAAGATTAATATGATCATTTGAAATTTAGTCACTTTACTTTGTTGGTTGAAAGTATAGAGAGTATTATCGAGAAGGAGTAATGCCAATCTATCTTATTTAGTTTTTATTATAGTGACAAAATATATAGAAGATCATCATTATGTATATGTATATGTCTAAGATTAATTTCCTCATTTGAAATTTACTCAGTTACCTGAGTTGATTGAAAGTATAAAGAGTATTATTGAGAAGGATCAATGTGAATCCATCTTCTTCATTTTTTAGTATAGTGACACAATTTGCCTGAGATGAATTTGATCATTTAAAATTTACTTAGTTTCCTCAGTTTGTTGAGAACATAGAGAGTATTGCCATCTTTTGATATTGATCATATGAAAAGGCAGGTTGAAATTGTATACCATTCAAATCTTTAACTCTATATATTGCAATAAATGTCATACCCCGTCTCTCTTGTTTTTCAATATTAATAGTACATTTATCCAACGTCAATCCTTGTGACTTATGGATTGTTAAGCCATAATCAAGTTTCAAAGGAAGCTAGTTTTTACTACCTCTTTCAATAGGTCTAATAGGAAGCTAGTTTTTATATTTCTACTATAGTGAATGATTTTTCATTTTACTATAATTGAAATTAATGTACCATAATATTTTTCATTATTGAAATCATTTCAACTACTTGATTTCTCTAAACGATTTTTCATTGTATCATCAATCAAATTAATGTACCTTATTGTTTTGCATTAATCTATCATTGAAATCAATGCAACTACTTTATTTGTCTAAATGAATTTTCACTATATCATCACTAACATCAATTTTCACTATATCATCACTAAAATCAACAGAAGTTATTGTTTTGCATTAGGTTATCATTGAAACCAATTGAATTACTTGATTGCTTTAAATATTTTTCATTGTGTTATCACTAAAATAAACATAACATTTCTTATTTCTTTATATAATTGTTGAAATCAATACAACTATTAGTTACATCAATTTTCAAATCATTGCAACAATATGACTACTTTACATCATTTTTCATTGTATCATCACTTAAATTAATACACGCTATCATTTTTCATTATATCATTTATGAAATCAATGCAACTATTTGTTATATCATTACTAAATTAATGCAACTATTTTTTATATCATTGTTGAAAGGTCGACCTTGCAATTTTCTCAGGACGTTGATAAAAAACTAAAAAAGATATATTGATTTGATCCTTCTAGATAATACTATAATCATAAATTAATATTTTTATAATTATATATTCACTATATAAATTATCCCGATGGATCAAATCGAGTGGTTGAGTGTTGTGGTTATTATGATCGAGGTCTCAAGGTCAAATCCCCAGCCAACTGGTGTTTCTCTTTGATGATATTTTTGAGCCTCACTTGATGTCCACACCAGGTTAGTCCTATAATCAGGTTGACGATTTACCCTGTTTACCGTTTGTAAAATGTGGGGAAGTAATCGAGGGTTTCCTGTGATTTCTTCCATCGAAAAAACAAAATATTCACTACATAAATTAATATGATTATAATAATATATTGACTATCTTTTTTTTGTAAATAAAAGTGGAGCCTTATATTAATACCAACTGAAAACTTACAAAAACCTGCAGCCTATCAACATACAAAGAGCTAACTAGAGTATTCCTAACAAAAGGTAACCAGATTACAATGCTTTTCATGACTTCACTTATCGTGATTTCACGACCTTGGAGGATAGCTGCCTCCATAGTCTGGACTCCCAATAGCCGAAGTCCCGAAACCTTCTCGCATTGGAACAATGGGCCCAAATCAACGGTGCCTAATGCCTGTATAGCCAACGGTATAGATTCTCTCCCTTTTTTCATGACTTCGCGACTTTGGAGGATAGCTGCCTCTGTGCTCTAGACTCCCGATATTTGATGTCCCAAAAGATTCTTGCATCGGAATGGTGGGCCCAGATCGACGGTCCCAAGCACCTGTAGAGCCAAGGGTCTAGATTCTCTCACTTTTTTCGCGACTTCACGTATTGTGACTTCACGACTTTGGTGGATAGTTACCTCCATGCTCTTGATTCCGGATAACCGAAGTCCTGAAATCTTCTCGCCTCAGAACAGTGGGCCCAGATTGACGGTACCGAGTACCAGTATAGTCAATGGTCCAGATTCTCTCACTTTTTTTGCAACTTCATGTATCCCGACTTCACGATTTTGGAGGATAGATTCCTCCGCACTCTGGACTCCTGATAGCCGAAGTCCTGAAAGATTCCCGCATCATAATGTTGGGCTCAGATCGACGGTATCGAGTGCTTATAGAACCAACGGTCTTGATTCTCCTCCATTTTCGGCACCTTTTCTTATCGTGACTTCACGACTCTGGGACATGGCTCCCCCCATGCGCTAGACTCCTTAAAGTCGCATTCCCGAAATCTTCTGTCAGTTGCTTATCATATGTGATGTCGTTTATGGGCACCCTCTCTCCTGAGCTTCTAATCATTTCTAACTTGGAATAATTATTGAGTGATCGAGGATGTCACCCTGTCCGGTTAAGGGCCTTCCAACTGGACAAGCTCTTTGCGTTGGAGCCAGAGGGGCGAGCTTTGTGACTGCCTGGAGTTATGGAAAATGATTTGCTGCATTGAGTCAACTCTTGCATTGGCCAATCTGTCTACAACTTTGTTCACACTTCGCTAAATGTGCGAAGGGGTAATAGTTAGAGCAGGTCTGAGAAGTACCTGGAAGCTGTAAACAGGGCCAAGGAGGCGCCAACTAGGAGTGATTTTCCTTGGATATCTTCCATTCAGGATTTTTGTAACCAGGTTGATTATGATTTTGGAGTCTCCTTCAATGACTAGACAGGTTAGGTTTTGATCTAAATCCATTTGTACTCCTTTGAGAAGACCCCAAATTTCTATTGAATTGTTGGTGTCGCATCTGAGATTTTTTGCAGTGATGCTTTGAATTTGGCCCAAGCTGTTTCTTATGACTGCTCCATAGTCAGATCGACTTGGATTTCCTTTTGACGCTCCATCAAAGTTGACTTTATGGAAGCCAGGCAGGAGGGAGGGAGGGGGGACCACTTAGAGGGATAAAGGGCTTTTGAGAAAAGGCGGGGCTACTGAGGAGGGATGGAGTGAGAAAACGAGAAGCCCCAAGAGTTAAGGAGCAAGAGATCACTTGGGTCAATGTGGAAATCTTCCTGGGTACACAGATGAAGCTAAAGAGTTTCATGGATGTGCAAGGGGATTGTGTTCTAGAGGAGGGTGGAGGGAGAGGGCTGGGAGTGAAAGATTCTTTTGTTCCTCTCTTTCCATAGTTTCCAAACTATGAAGTCGGGTAAGAGTTGCCAAGTTCTGTTCAGGATAGGAATTTTGAAGGAACCAAAGCCCCAATCCCTAACTGTGCTTGTGATGTTGTTCTTATCTCTTTTGGTTCTTCTCATGAGCTGAGAGGCTTGGTTCTAGATGTTCTCGCTGAGTGGATAATTGTTTAGGAGGTGCTCCATGGCTTTTTCTTGGAGATGGCAGAGTTGGAAAATCGAGGGGTCGATGAAGCCTCATCTTTGAAGATTGTCCCAGGTTAAGATCTTTTTCTGTAGAAGAAGCCAGAGGAAAGTAGAGATTTTGGGCCAGAGTTTTGATTTCCAAATGGTAATCTAGATGCTATCCTTTTGAATATTTTTGAATTTTTCCTATAGAGTGTATCCCTCTTTGAGAGTGAATCTAACATGAGGTGTGTATCCCCATCTGAGAATGTCTTGATCTGTTCTTTTCTGGATTCACCTTTGAAATGTTGCTTGTTTCCAATGCTACAGGTCACAGTCCAATGCTACTTGGAGTTCCTGATGGGTTGATTTCCAGCTGTGCCAGGGGGAGTTACTAGGTGTATCTGTCCACAGATCTGCCACTTTGGGAGTGGCCAGATCTTGTATGTGATTTGTATAGGATTGAAGATTTTCTTCCAATTGTAGGGGTGGAATTTTCTACCAAGAATCTATTCAGAATAGGGAATTCTAGCCATTGTGAACTTCCCAGAAAGCATGATCCTCATTGAGTGGCCAATTTTTCCAGGCCGCGTTCCAGATGTTGGAACCTTGAATTTTCTCTTGCATTCTTATCAGATGGATTTGATGCGTGTTGGGGGCATATTTGTATTTCCATATTTTGGCCCAGATCTCTACTAGCGTTTTGAGCCACCTCCACCAAATTCTTTCTCCCATGGTGCTATTCAATTTTCCAGGGTCCTGGAGTCCCAATCCACCTGAAGATTTGGGCTTGCAAACCTTTTCCTAGCTGACTAGGGCCCATTTTTTGTCTAGATTATGTCCATGCCAAAGAAATTTTCTTTGCAAATTTCTTATTTTCTTTACGTTGAAAGCGGGGGAAGCTAGGCAAAAGAAGAGGTAAGCAGGGATGGCTTGAAGGACTGACTTTAAGAGAATGATTCTGGTAGGAAGGTTGAGGGAGCGAAAGATCCAGTTGTTGAGACAGTTGGAAATGGAGAGTAGGAGAGAGTCCCAAGAGATATTTCTGGTTGTTGAATCAAAGAGAGGGAGTCCCAGATAGCGAGAGGGCATAGTGAAAACATGAGTGTTTAAAAGTTGAGAAAGGTGATGTTGGATTGCTTCCGGAGTATTAAAAAAATAAAATATGTGACTTGGCCAGATTAAAGGTGGTGCCAGAGGCTTCACTGAAATCAGAGAGGATGGAATTTAGTTTGTTTGCCTCTTGCACAGTGGAGGTGTTCATTAGCAGTGTGCCATCAACAAATTGGTTGTGGGAGGCTACTGATTGTAACCCGTGAAGAGGGAGGCCTTGGAGGGAGCCATTTTGGATAGAAGCCTTGATGTAGCATCCTAGGCCTTCTGCCATAGTGACAAAAAGGAACTGGGAGAAAGGGTCGCCTTGCCTTATTCCTCTTGTGGGGGAGAAGGGTTGAGAGGTGACTCCATTGACAAGGATTGAGAAAAAGGTTGAGGAAATGAGGTTCATTATCCAATAGATCCAATCCTTGTTGAATCCAAAAGCAAATAAAAGAGCTTCCATGTAATGCCATCTTAATTTGTCAAAAGCTTTTGAAAGGTCAAGTTTTAGAAGCATACCTGGAGTACGAGTGCTCTTGAGCGAGTGAATGATTTCATGGACAAGGATGACACTATCCATGATTTTATTTCCTTCGACGTGCCCTGATTTCTCCTTGAAGATGATGAAGGGGAGTATGGGATTGAGTCTTAGAGCTATGACCTTGGAGATGATTTTATAGATCACATTGTAGAGTCCTATAGGTCGAAAGTTCTTTTGATTTGTTACTCTTTCTTATTTGGGTATAAGGGTGAGGAAAGTGGAATTTAGAGCTGGAAGAACTTTGCCTGAGCTGCGTGATTCCTCCACCAGATGCCACACTTATTGCCTTAGCATTGGCCAACAAGAATGAAAGAAGTCTGTGGTGAAGCCATCTCGGATGGAGCCTTGCCTGTGGGAATGTCCTGAATAGCCTGATCCACTTATGCTTGCGTTATTAGTGTCATGAGAGCCTCATTCTATTCTTGGGTGATGATAGTTGGGATATTTTGGGTCACCCTTTCAATTGTAGAGGAGATCCTTGTAGAAGTTCGATAACTCATGTGATATTTCCTGATGAGTTAGAAAGGTGTTTCCTTGTGGGTCTTCCAGTTTCATGATTCTATTGATTAGGTGTCTGTGGATCATGGACCGATGGAATAATTTGGTGTTTTTCTCTCCCTCATTGAGACATTCAACCCGATATTTATGTCTCCACGGGATTTCTTCCCGCTTGTGTCTTTCTTCCAGTTTCCTTTTGATCTCATTCTCCTCATGCTACTGAGTGATTGTGTAGTCTGAGAGAATAAATTTCCCCTGGAGGTCCTCTAGTTTTTGTTCCAACAGTTTCCTTTCCTAGAAAATTTTCCCGAAGACTTATTTGTTCCATTGGTGCACCTGTTGTTTGAAGTATTTGAGATTTTTCTGGAAGCAATACATTTTTGTGCCCTTCTGGATTTCCACTGTGCACCACTAGTGATGGGTGAGTTCTTGGAAGTCTGGATGGGTAAGCTAGAATTTTTCAAATATGAAGGGTTTTGATTTGGGGGTAGCGATAGTGTCAACCCATAGCTGAACTGACCAGTGATCCAAGCTAGCCTTTGGGAGGATGTTGGAATCAATTAGGGGGCCTTCCACTAGGAGAGTTTCTGAGATGAGAAAACGATATAGCCTACATGCTATTTGTTGGTGACCTGATCTTTTGTTGGTCCAGGTGTAGGTACCATTGATGTTCTCTATATCAACCAGTCTGATGTTCTCTAAGAGTTCCTGAAATTTTACACTATCCTGCTCCAGGCGTTTCCCCCCCCCTCTTTTCTCCTGCAGCATGAGAAACATGTTGAATTCACCCCCTATTATCCATCGGTTTCCCTCAGCTAGAGAACCAAAGTAATCCAGGATTTGAAGAAAGAGGTCTTTGTCCTAGCTATTTTGCGGTCCATATGCGTTCGTGATCATTCCCTCCTTGTCCGAACCTATGGCTCTATAGTGCATTGTGATGGTATTTGAAGTGGAGAAGCCTTGATCTAGGATGAATGTAGTAAGGTTCCAAAGGATGGCCAAGCCCCTTGAAGCCCCTTTTGAGTCCGTTTGATAGGATTCGCAGTTGCACCAATGTCTTTTGAGGATGTCTTCTATAGTTTTCCTTGCACATTTTGTCTCTTGTATCAGGAGTATATTGGGGTCTTCCATTTTGATGTAGTTTCAGAGTATCCTTTGCTTGGATCTTCCATTTAGACCTCTAATATTCTAGATGAGGATCTTCATAGTTAACAGTTAGGTGGGTAGGAGAAGGAGCTCTATGAGAGCTTGTGAATCTATCCCGAGTTGATCATATAGTTTCCTTCTTCCTTTATTAGCTAATGAGCCAATTTTATGCCTCGTTGCTTGTTTTTTTTGTATGTTTTCTTGGATCTTGGTTTGGGTCTGTGTGGATTCCCAACCTTGATGTAGCCCCTACTGACGAGTCTAGAAAAACTTTGTGAACTTTCCTGAGTTGTTCCTCTAGTAGGGTTTGAAGATCCTTCTTGTTAAGTGCTTCTTCTAGCCTGTCTAGGTCAATTTTTGCTAGGTCCTGCTCATCCATTTCCATGACTGTATCTTCCTCTCTTTTTGGTTCCTTCCCTATGCCTGGGTGGGTCTATGTATCTATTTGATTTGCTGGGGTTTGGTGTGGTTGGTTTTCCTTGTTCTTGGTGGGATTTGTCCCTGTGGTCTTGTGGGGGTTTTCCACTTCTTCTGCCTCTGGGAGGCGTTTGGGGGCTTCAAAGGAATTGTTATTTGGGGTATTTTCCCCATTTTTGGTGCTGGGATTCTTCTGCAATT
>SNQJ01S0242572.1:0-13472 GCA_010110895.2 Picea sitchensis
GTATAGGTTAGAATTCATTACAAACTCTCCCGATTTAATGCGATAGTTCGTAACCCTTCCTCCAACCTTTTGTTTGGCACTCGAAGCCATTTATACGTACCTAAACTCATCTTGATCGACTGCCTTTACCTTAATTCTTTTCAGCGTTGCACTAGAAATAAATCTCTTTGTAGCACCAAGATCTATCAAAATACTAAAAGTTTGGTCGGAGATGGTACCTGACGTCTCAAACATAGTGGAATGGTGCTCATCCTGACGGTTATTCACCGCTACATGAATCCTGTGGGCCTTGCCCAAATCTCCAACTGTAGTGTGTCCCATTGACCTGGCCACTCTGGCCTTCTCAACCACACAGTCTCTTTGGTAATGTGGCTCTCCACATGTCCAACATCCAGTCTTTGGTCCAGTACTCATGGTCCCCGAAGTAGAATCTTTTGGCCTACCAGCCTAAAATCCTGGTGTGTTCTGCTAAACAGGCCTAAGCTACTGCTGCTATGAGCGACACTGTTGTTAATGCTGTGGTCCTCTATAGGGAGTCCTTTGCTGAGGATTCAGTCATCATGGTGTCATGAACGTGGATCCTCTCAATGTATCTCGATGCCCCGATGTATGTCGGGTTGGTGTTTGATGCTGCTGCACACCTGATGTCATCTTTCCAGTCGGTCTTGTAGGAGTTCTACCCTAACGCCCGCTGGTCAGTTCTTCCTTAGTTATGAGGGCCTTCTTGACTACATCGTGCAATGTCTGAGGCATTATGATCTTCATCTTTAGACTGATGTTGAAGTTAAGTTCGAACACAAACTTGTTGACCTTTAGCTTCTCCATGTTTAGGTGTGGAGCATACCTAAGCAACTCCATGAATCGTGCCTCATACTCGGGCACCATACGACCACCCTGTCGTAAGGCATTGAACTCATTGAGCTGGCACTCAATGAATTCCTTTGAAAAATACCTTTCCTGGAACCATTTCACGAACACTTCCCATGACACATCTTCGGCGACCATGTTTAGTTGGGGTAGGAGAGTCTTCCACCATAGAAGAGCGTTCCCCTTCAGTTGAAAGACCACTATGCGAACCTTCATGTTGGAGGTGTAGTCACAAAGTGCAAAGCACATTGCCATGTTATCCAACCATGCCTCTGCGGCTGAACCATCTGTGGCACCCATGAACTCRAGAAACTTAACCTTCTCGAGTTCTAAGTGAATTCTACCACTACCAGCTGGAGTGCGCCGTGAACCTTCATTGGGTACAGGCACCCTGGCCTCATCTCTATCTAGTCGGTTAATCAAGGCCTCTGACATCCTCTCAAAAGACCTCATCAAACCAACCACACCCCCCACAACAATTTGCTCATGTCCAATGACTTGTTCTTCTCCTTGGGGGTTAGACCCCTCTGGCATGGATGCCACTAGAGGTGTCGCACCACATCGTCTACCTCCACGATGTCCTCTAACCATGATTACCTGCATGGACACATTTTACGTTTTAATTAGCAATAAGGTATTAATCAAGTGTTTAATATATTGGAAGACATAACGATCCCAAGTCACGGGGTTGAACCTGCTCTGATACCATATGTAACGACCCCTCCATTACGACAACAAATAACAATCTATAATAGGTAAACTATATTTTTTTTTGCTATGCATTAGAAAACTAAAATCGTCATGACGTAATTAATAACATCACAAGCTACACATCATCATAATTTAATAATGACACATTCGACACATTAACATAATTAACAGTGACGCATAATCAACACATAAACATAAAGAGTGACACAATTCAACACAACATGATCAACTGAAGAAAATACAATAAATGATCAACCACGTCACTGAGAAATAAAGAACTACCCTCCCAACCTACCCTGCAGGGTTGGGACCTCCTGGACACATAAGAAACACTCAAGCCTAGGATTCATTCGATTGATTTTGACCACTTAACGTCTCAGGGTTGGCGACTTTTCTGAGGAATAAGGAGGTATCTATGCCCCCCTTAATCAATCACAAATCATGACTTCATGCTAGATTATTAGTCATACATCAACATTATTTCCATGGTGCAAGAGAAATATAACTATTTGATCAATCGTACATCAACTTCATCTTCAAGGAGCAAGAGTAAGCCAATTACATAATCAACCATACTTCAACTTTAATTTGAAGACATAAGAGTAATCATCAATTTTATTTCATGGCGCAAAGGAAATCTAATCACATAACCAATCATACATCACATTAATTTCAAGGCACAAGAGTAATCATCAGATTTATTTCATGGTGCAAATAAATCTAATCACATAACCAATCATACATCACATTATTTAATTGCACAAGAGTGATCTAAATATCCAATCCTAAATTGAATTCAAGACTAGATTAGACATCATAATAACCATCAATTCTTCATAGTGCAAGAGAATAACTACTTTGCTTATTCAATAACTCAATCAAGTCAACACCAACTAAGTAAGTGAAGGAACATAGGGACTTTTAAACATGCGAGGGCATAAGAGCAATCTTTGTGACGGGTATAAATCTACTCTAACATCAATAGTAACTTGCCAAATTCTTTCATGGAGGTGAAGCATAGCTTATTAAAAGTTTTAAGTGCCGTAACAAAAAACATCTACATAAATCTTATTATGTTTCTTTTATGTTATGGATTATCTTATTTAAGAGATATAAAAGAAATTCCAAGGCCACATTAATAGTCCACATTAAATTTTAAGGGAAGGACCAATCTTCTTTTAACAACAATTGGAACTCAGGGCTACCTTACTAGCATAATCATTTAACACATGTTAAATACTTCATAAGGAACCTCATCCTCCTTTGCATCTGTAATTAAGGACTAAAGGAAGTCCACTTTAAGCAATAGTAACTAAGGATTATGTACACATAAAATCTAAATTTCTCTTACTATTTACCATATCAATTCATCGTAACTCCATAAAATAACTTAAATCTTTTAATAAGAAGATGAATAATCAAGTGCAAGGGCGAGCAAGAAATTGCACGAGAAAATAAAATCCACGAGAGCATAAGTACAACCTTAAGACATATAACAACTTATTCTAATCCTCAATAATAAAATGCCCTATCAGGTTATAAGATCAACATCACATCAGGCGATCGATCTTTCTAATTAAAGGACTCTAAGCATGGTTTGAGTTGTTTTATTTAAAGGAAGTTTTAAGTTTTTTTGAAAAGGGGGAAATAAAGCAATTACAATCCCAAGAAGAAATTCCTAAAACATTGAATACTTTTAAGGAAGCAAATGAAGAAATTTAATCAATTTGCACTAAAAACATTCAACTGTTGCACAACCAATTTTTTTATGGACTTGTGAATCTAGTGTACAAGTTCAACCAACACTTGCTTCGGCCTACAGACTAAACAAGTGGCCATGCAAATGAGTTGTTGTGCTTGAAATAATTACGCCTTGGATAAAGAGCAAGTACAACTTTTATTTCTAGGACTCGACTCCTGTGCAATTAAATTCGTTGTCAGGGAAAAACACACAGGGTAATGCTCCATGATTCTACTAAAGGTATTACTGAGCAATTATTTCGCTGTTACGGGAAAAACGCCCAGGGTAAAGGCTCCATATTTCAGGTTCGTTCCTACCAGCAAAATTCCAAGATTCTTTTTTTTTAATTTCATTTCATGGAGACAATGGCAAACTACAGGGGTGTTGACATGAAGGGTGTGCTTCTAGGAGCTACAGAGTGGTCAAGAGAATGCGATTTAATTGCCTCCTCATATTAGTTGGTGTCAATGCTCTCTATTGCTTGAATTCAGAAAAGACGGTAGAGAGCTTGAGCTTGCGCTATCTGTAGATCATATTAAGGAGTGGAGCTTGCGCTAGCATCTAAATAATAAGGGGTTAGTGGTAGCGCCAGGTAGGTAGGTTAATTATCTAACCAAGACAGTCACCGACTAGATGCACAAAGGGGGTCTAGCACCGAGAGTAGTTCGCTCTTAGGGAAGTTGAGCCCATTAACGCAGAGATAATAGTCGCTTGAGACATCAAGCGAAGAACATTCCAATCAACGGTATCACCTTACTTATGCTAAGACAAGGAGCGTTTAGGAGCACACGATTTAAATCACTAAAGGACTAACAATGTAAACTACAAGAAGTTAATCTATGGCAAGAAATGGGTACACAGGTTTTCCACACAGTTTCCCAATACTCATATATTATTAAACAAATTTTATATATAACAAGGAGTGTCTTGCTGACCAGAATTTAAGGAAAGACTGAGAGCGAGAGGAGCGATGGGAGGGAGATCAAAGTTGGCACAAACATTCTGGAAAATAAAAGAAATGGACATGAGAGACCACCTCCAACTAATGTATTCATGACTCTAGATGGAATAATAACCCTCAAGGAACATCTGAGGAAGAGAACTGGACATTACAATAATCAGAACAAAATGTTTGTGTATTGCGTATAACTCATAGTTAATCTAAATCATGCAAATCAATACAAGTTGTAACTAAGATGATAGGCAATAAATTACTATAACATCGATCAATTCCTAACAATACAATTTAAAAGGAGGGATGTACGAAACTTATAATTTCTTTGCACAATGATATCACCATATAGAAATTTCGAGCTTGTGTCTAGATAGGAACATCTGGACTCAATAGAATGGTATAAAATTCAATCCATAAATTATAAATCACTAAAACTATAATAATACCATAACTGAGATGATCATTGTCGTTGTTGATCTTCAAATCCAACGTTGCGCAATGACTCTGTTTTTCGCCTGCTAATCAAGAGATCTCACCGATACCTCCTAGCCAATGCTAGGGGTACGCTTCTTCCCCCTTAGCCCCCTAAGCCACAAAGGGGCCATGCACACAAAACTAAAATAATACTCTAGCTCCCAACTTGCCTCGCAAGGTAGAGCCACCACTCTCCCTCAAGCTAGGCATCCCAACTCTCACAAGTAAAACCAATCAAAATTTCTGCAGCATAACTTTACTTATGACCAATGTGTTTTTTTATTTATCATCTAGGCCATTTGTTTTATAGAATTTCTCCATGACACATCCCCACTTGCACAATTAATTTGTTTTGTAATTAAATAATTTAGAATTATTTCCCCCCTACACTTGTCACCCTTTCCCCAAGTTGCACCAGTAAATTCCTCAATTTATTTTAGTTAAAGTAAATTTCCCTCCCCTTTCGTAAAAGCGCTCCTTAAATCACTCCTAGTTGTCTCTTTATTCCACTTATTCCCAATTAATGACCGACACCTTACTAAATCTGAGCTGAGTTAAAATAAGATTCTTCTTTAGTTAGACTAGTGTTAACTAGACTCTAGATTCCTTTCTATGGGTACACATTCTCTCATCTTTGTTTCTTTCTTGTTTTAAAAACTCCCTTTTAATATTTTTTTACACATATGTGCCTTAAATCAAATCATTAGGATTATTTCATTTTACTACTTCCCTTTTCATTTAATTAATAAATTTAGTTTTAGACTTCTTACCAACTTGGACTTAGGCTTAATTTTTTTGAATAGGCTTAGAATTTCATTTGGGGATTTATAAGTAATCATTTCAATCCTTAATTAATTAATTAAATCCAACAATGCTTAAAGATTTTACGAGGTTTAATTATTCGCCCAAGGTTTTCTAGGCCACCTAGATTAATTGACTCAAGTGTTACTTTCATGACGTTCCCTTCAAGATACACTCCGTGCTTCAAGGGTGCCACTTGCCTTTGACTTGTTTTGGTAGATGTCCAAACCCTAGAGTCAACACTCCATTTGGGTGACCTTGTGAGAGACTGAGGGATTCTAAAGAATAAGGGCCCTACCTTATTGCGCACCCCTTTGAAATATATGTGAGCAACTATCTCAGTCCACCCTCACGACATCATGGACCTATCAAACTAAGTAATTGTTAACCTATAATTCGAGCCACGATGAGAGTGCTAGTAGGCTGTGACAGGGACACTTCCACACCTCTCCCTCAATATATGGTCTATGTGCATGGCCCCTTTACTCCTTATGTGAGTCATATTAGCAAGCAATCATCAACCTGCATCCATCAACAAAACACTATCAATGATCCATATACAAAATCATACTATAATCGATCGTATGTCACATATGCATAAATGAAATACTCAAACCAATATAATCCACTCCCTGACTCAATCTGGAGTCCTAGGAGGTCCATCGATGCCATCGACACCCACAATCTGTCAAGTGTCCTACACACTTAGGGAAGACTCGTCAATAACATCTGTCAATACATATATATCAAATAACATTAAATCATAATCCATCAACATCATCATAACAATCCATAAGAGAAATATATAACCATGTACTATAACTGGATCACTTGCACGCAAGTGTCCTCAAGGAATAAGTCGGTAACATGTGCTCGCAAGAGCGGGAGTAATTGGAAAGATCTAGATGTCTAGTCTATCAAACAAATATGGAAACTGCTAGTGCATATCATATGCGTCCTCTGAGGTAGTCGAGTGTGGACTATAATTGTCCTACTAGACCTTGACTTGATAGATTGTTCGATGTCGTAGCTGTCGAATGCGATGGTACAGAATGCAGATTAGCTCTGTCGTGAGTGCACCCTCGTTCGACACCTGCAAGGAACTCATGTCAATCACATGTGTAGGATCACTAACATAATGTCTCAAAACAGATACATGAAAAACATCGTGCATACGCCTTAAAGAATCAGGTAAGGCTAGTCGATAGGCCACTGGTTCTTTCTTTTCCACAACCTTGAAGGGTCCCACAAACCTAGGAGAGAGTTTATCTCCCTTCCCAAACTTGATCAAACTCTTGTGCAGTTTCACCAGCAGGAAAACTGGGTTGCCAACTTCATAATTGAGGTCAACACAATGTGCATTGTCATAACTCTTATGCCGATCTTGTGCTTCTTTAATCCTTTATCTTATCGATTTCATTTGTTCTTCCATATCTTGGATCACTTTGGGTCCTACGAGGAACCTATCCTCAAGTCAATACCAGCTTAATGGCGTCCAACACGGTCTCCCATAAAGAAACTCAAATGGTGCCATCTTAATGGTACTTTGATAGTTGTTGTTGTATTCAAACTCTACCAGTGGCAAGAACTCTTCCCAATGCTTCTGTTGGTCCATCACATACATAAGCAACATATCTTCCAATATTTGGTTCGTTCTTTCTGCCTGCCCGTTTGTCTGAGGGTGATATGTTGTACTAAAGTTCAGTTGTGTCCACAAGGCCTCTTGGAAACTGGTCCAAAAACGTCCCATAAATATCGATCCTCTATCGAATATGATCCTTTTTGGCACGCCATTTAATCTCACAATCTCTCCGATAAAAACTCTAGCTATGTTTGGCGCCTGATACGTCGTATGCACATGAATAAAATGTGCACTCTTCGTCAGAGTGTCAACTACCACAAAAAACTAGTCGTGCCTCCTTGCTGTTAGTGGTAATCCAACAATAAAGTCCATTGAAATGACCTCCCATTTCGATTTCGGAATGGCGTGTGGTTGTAGTAATCCTGTCGGATGTCTATGTTTATCCTTCACTTGTTGGCATTCTAGAAATCTCACCACGTAGCTAACTATGTTCACTTTCATTCATTTCCAGAAGAATAAGGGCTTAAGGTCCGCCCTCATCTTCGTGACTCCTGGATGAGCCATGTACACTACTCTATGATCTTCGCTTAAGATCAAAATTTTTAATTCTTCGTTAGGAGGTATGTAAATCTAGTTATTATACCTCATCAATCCGACCTTGTACAATGTATAACCTTCAAACTTTGGTACCATCATGGTGTCTTGTCCGATATTTTCCCTAACCTCTTTATACCAGTCACCGTCGAAGTGTATAGTTAGAATCTTTTCTCGAAGATTCATCTGAATAAGTATCACCAAAATTATGCGTGGTCTTTGACTCAACGCATCTACCACTCTGTTCACTATTCATTTTATGTAAGTAATCTCAAAATCGTATTCACTAAGCAATTTTGACCAACGCCTTTGTCGCGCGTTCAAGTCACTCTGCGTAAATATGTGCTGCAATCCAGAGTGGTCTATTTTTAGTTCAAATTTTTGTCCAATCAGATAGTGTATCCACACTCTCAAGGCATACACAATGGCCAATAACTCCAAATCATGCGTTGAGTAGTTCTCTTCATGCTTTCTTAATTTCCTTGAGATATACGCGATCACTCGATTGTCTTGCATCAATACTCTGCCTAAGCCTTCCTTGGAAGCATATGTGCATACCAAGAATTCCTTGTCCATGTCGGGGACTTGTAGTATCGACGTTGTTGTCAACAACCCCTTGAGCCTTTGAAATGCTTCCGCGCACTTCTCGATCCATACAAACTTCTTTTTNCCAATCAGATAGTGTATCCACACTCTCAAGGCATACACAATGGCCAATAACTCCAAATCATGCGTTGAGTAGTTCTCTTCATGCTTTCTTAATTTCCTTGAGATATACGCGATCACTCGATTGTCTTGCATCAATACTCTACCTAAGCCTTCCTTGGAAGCATATGTGCATACCAAGAATTCCTTGTCCATGTCGGGGACTTGTAGTATCGACGTTGTTGTCAACAACCCCTTGAGCCTTTGAAATGCTTCCGCGCACTTCTCGATCCATACAAACTTCTTTTTTTTCTTCTAAAATTCCATGATCAGATTTACTATCTTCGAAAAACCTTCGACGAACCATCGGTAATATCCTGCTAAACCCATAAAGATGTGTACTTCTAGTATGTTTTTCAGTGGAGGCCATTCCATAATAGCCTCTACCTTCATTGGATCCACAACGATGCCTTTTTCGGATATAAAATGCCCTAAGTAATGAATCCTCGATTGGTAAAAAGAGCATTTCGATAGTTTCCCTTATAATTTGTTTTCTCATAAACATTGTAGTACCAAGCGCAAATGTTCATCATGTTCTTTCGTCGTCCGAGAATATATCAGTATGTCATCAATGAATACTTGAACAAACTTGTCCAAGTATTCGTGAAACACCCCATTCATCAAGCTCATGAATACCCCCAGGCCGTTTGTCAGTCCAAATGGTAAAATGGTAAACTCGTAGTGTCCGAACCTCATCTTGAGTGCGGTCTTACAAATATCTTCCTCTCTAATTCGTAACTGGTGATATCCCGATCTCAATTCGATCTTTGAAAACACTTTCACGCCTTTCATTTGATCAAATAAATTGTCTATTCTTGGAAACATATATTGGTTCTTGATTGTCACCTTGTTCAATTGACGGTAGTCAATATAGTATTCACAAACCATCCTACTTTCTGATGAAAATAATAGGCACACCCCAAGGTGACACACTTGGACGTATAAGCCCCAAGTCCAACAACTCCTTCAATTGCATTTTCAACTCCTGCAATTCAGGCGTGGACATCCGATAAGGCACTCTTGCTATCGACCCAGTTCCAAGTTTCAAGTCAATTGTAAACTCCAATTCTCTTTCGGGTGGCAAACCTGGTAACTCTTTTGGAAACACGTAAGCAAACTCTCGTACTACCGGAAGGTTTTCTAATCCTTCCGCCTCACCCTTGTCATTTAGCACTAAGATAACATATAATTTACATCCTTTGCGCATGCTCTTTTGCAGCGGTAGGGAAGAAATGAACCTCAAGGACACTCCCTAGTTTCCTCCTATGATCACTCTTCTATGTCCCTCATCATCAGTCAAACCCAATCGCTTCATCTTACAGTTGAGTATCGCATCATGCGATTCCAACCAGTCCATACCGATCATGACGTCATAAGATCCTAAGATCATGTTGTATAGGTCATACTCCGTTACAAAATTTCCCAAGTTAATGCGACAGTTCGTAACCCTTCCTCCAACCTTCTGTTTGGAACTTGAAGTGATTTCTACGTACCTAAACCCATCCTACTTGATTGCCTTTACCTTAATTCTTTTCAGCACTGCACTAGAAATAAAGCTCTCTGTAGCACCGGGATCTATCAAAATACTAAAAGTTTGGTCGTCGATGGCACCTGACGTCTCAAGCACAGTGGACTGGTGCTCGGCCTAGCGGTTATTCACAGCTGCATGAATCCTATGGGCCTTTCCCAAATCTCCAACTGTAGTGTGTCTCGTTGACCCGACTGCTCTGGCTTTGTCAACCCAACAGTCTCGCTGGTAATGTGGCTCTCCACATGTCCAACATCCGATCTTCAGTCCAATACTCCTAGTCCCCGAAGTAGAATCTACTGGACTACTAGCCTAAAATTCTGGTCTGTTATGTTGAACAGGCCTAAACTGCTATTGCTGCAGGCGACATTGTTGCTGATGCAGTGGTCCTTTGTAGGGATTCCTCTGCTGAGGAGCTGATCATCGTGGTGTCATGAATGTGGATCCTCTCGACGTATCTTGATACCCTGATGTATGTCGGGCTGGTATCTGATGCTGGTATGCACTTGATGTCGTTTGTCCAATCGGTCTTGTAGGTGTCCTGCCCTGACCTCCACTGGTCAGCTCTTCCTCAGCTATGAGGTCCTTCTGGACTGCATCATGCAACATTTGAGGCATTAGGATAATCACCTTCGCACGAATGTTTAAGTTAAGGCCGAAAACAAACTTGTTGACCTTTAGCTTCTCCATGTTCAGGTGTGGAGCATACCTAAGCAGCTCCATGAATTGGGTCTCGTACTCAGGCACAGTATGACCACCCTGTCGTAATGCATTAAACTCATTGAGCTGGCGCTCAATGAATTCCTCCAACAAATACCTTTCTCAGAACCGTTCCTTGAACAATTCCCATGACACGTCTTCGATGACCATGTTTAGTTGGGGTAGGAGCGTCTTCAACCATATAAGAGAGCTCCCCTTCAACTGCAAGATCTCCATATAGACCTTCATGCTAGAGGTGTAGTCACGAAGTGCAAAGCACATCGCCATGTTCTCCAACCATGCCTCGGTGGCTAAGTCGTCCTTGGTACCCATGGACTCAGGAAACTTAACATTATCAAGTTCTATGTGAATGCTACCACTGCCAGCTAGAGCACGCTATGAACCCTCATTGGGTACAAGCACCCTGGCCTCATCTCTATCTAGTCAATCAATCAAGGCCTCTGACATCCTCTGGAAGGACCTAATCAAACTAACCACATCCTCCACAACAATATGCTCTTGTCCAATGAATTGCTATTCTCCTTGGGGGTTAGAACCCTCTGGCATGGATGCCACTGGAGGCGTCACACCACCTCCCCTAGCACCACGTCGTCTACCTCCACGACGTCCTCTAACCATGATTACCTGCATGGACACATTTTAAGTTTTAATTAACGATAAGGTATTAATCAAGTGTTTAATATAGTGGAAGGCGTAATGATCCCAAGCCGTGGGGTTGAACCCGCTTTGATACCATATGTAACGACCCCTCCGTTACGACAACAAATAACGATGTATAATAGGTAAAATTTTATTTATTTATTTGCTATGCATTAGAAAACTAAAATCATCATGACATAATTAATAACATCACAAGATACACATCATCATAATTTAATAACGGGACATTCGACGCATTAACATAATTAACATCGACGCATAATCAACGCATAAACATAAAGAGTGATGCAATTCAACACAACACAATTAGCTGAAGCAAACACAATAAATGATCAACCACATCACTAAGTAATAAATAAATACCCGCCCAACCTACCCTGCAAGGTTAGGACCTTCAGGACACATAAGCAACGCTCAAGCCCAAGATTCATCCGATTGATTTCGACCACTTAAGGTCTTAGGGTTGGCAACTGTTCTGAGGAACAAGGAGGTATCTATGTCCCCCTTAATCAATCACAAGTCATGACTCCAAACTAGATTATCAGTCATACATCAACATTATTTTCATGGCGCAAGAGAAATCTAACTACATTATCATTCGTACATCAACTTCATCTTTAAGGAGCAAGAGTAAGCTAATAACATAATCAACCTATTAGAATATAATGGATGTGCTCATTTTACCATTGAATATATCACTATTTTCACCCAACCATAGGATGAAGCCACCCTCCGAGCACCTTAACCTTGACAGAGAATCACTCCGAAAGCAAACCCTAGGCTAGATAACCAAACAAAGGGTAGCGCACCTTTCCCCAAGGATAACGCACCAACAAGAGTTGATCAGATAGTCCAAACCCTAGCCAAGAGATATTCCAAGCCAAAACATAACTGCTAGCTGCAACAGCTGCATCGACAACTCTCCTCCAAACCTGCGCACAAAACTGGGCACTGCAGTGCGCACAAGTGCTGCTTTGTAATTCTGAGACTGCCTGCCAGAATGAGAATTGCCAGAATGAGAATTGACCTCCTGTATTTATACTAATTCTAGCTAACTACCTGGGTCGACTTCTCATTCTGGGTATCTGTCTATTCAGTATATATCAATTCTTCTGGCCGACTTCTTCTCTTGGAGGCTAAAAATCTAATACAAATAATCTTCTTGAGCCGACAAGTCTTCTAGGGTTATTAGCCAACTCATTAAGGTTTCTTCTTGCTTCCCAGAGTATTCTGTTCTAGTTAGGTTTACACATGGAGGTAAATACCTCTCGCAGCTACCATAATATCAACACTCCCTCCTAGCTAGGGAGGTATTATAGGTAATGGTCTTGAGCACAAAACATACCATTCACCCGGTAGCATCAACATAGTCATCTAGACTATCTCATGACTAGATCACGAGGATCATCATCACCATCAGTGTTATCGACTGCATCATCTCTCAAAACCATACTTCATATGAGTAATAAGACATGATGTTGGATAAGTCACTCACACCAGAGAGTGATACAAGAGCCATTCTTCTAATATGGACATATGTCCCAGAAGAGTAGATGTTCTGAACCATTTTCCGCCTGGGAAATCTCTGTCCTTTAATCATTCATCTGGATGATAATCATTTACCAAACTGCTGATAGTCTTCAAGGTAATCGAAACAAAATATAACACAACTGTGTCTATCGATAGTAGTACATAACTACAATCCAATGGTACACTACCACACCAAGTAGCAACCAAGTACTTGATCAGTAACGTATAGTCACGAACAGTGGAACACATCCACCACAATAGTATACATCTACTGTCATACAATCTTCATAACAATCATTTGATATCAACTTGCATATAAACAATGTTATGACATAAACTGAATTATCTGGGCCAATCTTTCACTCACATCTGTGAGATCTGAAAGAATATCTGCCCTCAGAGTAGAACATCAACAATGGGCTATCTGCCTTATTCTTCTCAAACAAGGAAGAATGATTGCTTTGATTTCTGAACCTGGATCATTCCTCACCCTGGGCCATTCCTCCGACACTAAACAAAGTGTAACCTGGAGAGAATGAATCTGCCCTAAGGAATGCATGTCCCTGATTGTTGAGCCTGGACCATTCCCCACCCTGGGCCATTC
>SNQJ01S0242573.1:0-13331 GCA_010110895.2 Picea sitchensis
GAGATTCGTTACATAGTCCTTGAAAAAAGACAAAAGACTTATGTAGCGGATATTAATTTGGTCTTTGTGTGAGACATTTTATGCCATTAGTATGTTTTGTACAAAAATAATGGATCTTGGGGACTACACCATGGTCAAGGAACGAGGAACGAGGAAGGAGGAACGAGGAATGAGGAATGAGGAACGAGGAATGAGGAACGAGGAATGAGGAACGAGGAACGAGGAACGAGGAATGAGAAACAAGGAACAAGGAACAAAAATTGTACGAGGACTAGACACCGGCAACAATGACCTGTGAATGGAGCCAATGTTGAAATTTTTTCAAACAGTTTCTGTATGCAATGAAATTTGTCATGGATAGACTATTGGTATGCCTTAAGGATATGGAAGGGTTTATGGACTCAAATTTGACTGACAAACCCACTTTATTCCATCGTCAATTCATCATGTAAACCATAAACCCTAATTTTATTTCAAAGTACACAATTTGGTTGACGCAAGTTTTAGGTTTTCGTCAGTCTTTATTCATTTTTCTTTCAAGTTATACATTATGTATATATAATGTATCTACATCATAGTTGTGATTAAAAATCCCTCTTTTTCGCTAATTTCTTAATCAACACCATCAAGATACTAGAGGCAGGCAATGGTGACATGTGAATGGGGCCAACATTGAAATGTTTTCAAACTGTATCTGTGTGCATTGAAATTTGACCTGGATAGACTATTCGCATGCCTTAATGATATGGGAGGTTTTTTGGACTCAAATATGACTGACTCACACACTTTCTTCCATCATCAATTCATCATGGAAACCATAAACCCTACTTTTCATATGTTCTAGTAGATATGTTAATGATTCCAAGTTTCATATTTGTATTTGACTGAATGTCCATCTAGATTGCAAAGTATCAAATTGAGATTTCAAGTTGATAAACCAAATATGAAATGAATCCAAGCATCATTTGATATCGTCACAAGAGAGACGAATGTAAATAATCTTGCGACGAATTTGTTATACTATCGACGAAAAAAGTTCATCGATAGTAAAGCTAATTCGTCGCAAGAATATTTTGTCTAATTTGAATGGTGTTACATGGTTTGCAAGTAGTGTATGGATTATATTATGGTGCAATGTAGTGTAGTCTATAAGAACGATATCTATGCCAAACCTCAAAACGGATAGTACCATATCTTGTTCATAAGACAAATATTCTTGGTATGTTTCCTTTGTGGTGGCTCAAGCCCTCAGTAGACATGATGCCTTACAATGAAATGTAAAACTTTTACTATTGAATGATAGTGTTATGTCACCCATGGTTAAGGAAAGAAGCTAGATTATCCTTCTATAATTGAGGAGGCATGTGCATATAATTCATGGTAGGATTCCATAGAGACAGGTCCAAAACCTATTGTGGAATTAGTGATTAATTCTAAGATTACAACCGATGTGAGTGTTATACACTATAGGTCCAAGGTTACTAAATTATATTAGATAGAGGGTGTTGACCATGATGTTACTCTTGCATAAATATTTTGTCAAAAATATGGAATTGACCTAGTTCATGTTGTTTTAGTTGCCATAGGTTTTGAGGTTCATGAGAGACATTATCATTTTCATATGTTGTTCATCACATTATGTGGGTTGTTACCTATACCATGAGATTGGTATTTTAGGATGTATGTTACTTGTGCTTATTTATATATTTATGAATTTGATAGATGTGATTCACTTGTCTTGGTCGTGTATGGAGATATGATTATCTTTCAGGATGTCTTGAATAGATAATGATGTGATGTTCATTGATTTTGGCCCACGATGTTGACTTGAGGGATGATGGAGTTAGGTAGGTGTATTATGACCCAATTTTTTCTCCTTCAAATTCACAAGTGGTTAGCACTCATTGAAGGTTCGAGATGATGTGATAAAATCCTAAACTTACAACAGATCATGACATGCTCCTATTCCTCTTTCCTAACAGTGAATCTCCTGCGATCTGGTACAACAAATCTTCTTTGATCTGGCTAGAACGTGACCACTAAAGAAAACAACGAATGATTCTTGACAATAGTTTTCAAGGTCTATTGGTGGTAACAACAGCGATATGCAGCCTCCCTTAAGCTCTGGAAGTCAGAATATATGACAATGTGCAATACATTCCTTGCGAACGGTGGCAGCGATTCAATAATCAAATCCACAGAGGCGACTTGCTCTCTCGTGCAATTCTGGCGAACATCAAATTCTTCAGCAGCTTAACAGTAACAACGATCCTTCAATGCATTGCGCCCCCTTCAAAACACTTTAGCAGCTTGAAGATGCGACCTCCTCCACACACAGTAAATCAGAGTTTGGCGGACGACTTCTCCAAGCAACAAATTGACGTACGACTCCTGGTGAGATAGACGGATGGCTCCTCCACGCAGCAACTCAACAATTGCTAACCTGCTCTGATTATTATAAGAGTGTTTGGTCACTTTGCACACAAACCTATTACTAATAAGCGGTAACAACAGAAATTTTGGTGCTAATTGGGTTTAGTTTGTGATTGTTATCATGTACATCAAGATTAATGTAAGGAAGAGATATTTTAAAAATGAGATGAAATTTGGTGAATAAAAATATTTATAAAAATGTTTTTGCAAATACATAAATTCATTCTTTTGGTAAATCAACTAAATTTATATTGATATGCAGCTTATATGACAATACATTGATCAAATTTTTTTAACCCATAATGTTTTCAATCTGCCTTCTAGGTCACACTAACCATCGTCATTGACCATCTCATACAAAAGGATTTCAATATCAACAAGATAAACAGAATCCCTGTTCAAATTTAGCTCTAATAACAAGATAAACACCAAAATTTTGTATGACACCCCTTTGTTTGTGGGACAAGGGATCCCCTCCACCCAGTGATTTGACTCGTAAAGTCTATGGAGGTATACATACCCTACCCCCCTCTAGATTTGAACTTGTGACCTCTTTGGAGAAAACACATGTTCTTAACCATTAGACCCACTATTATNAAGATAAACACCAAACTTTTGTATGACACCCCTTTGTTTGTGGGACAAGGGATCCCCTCCACCCAGTGATTTGACTCGTAAAGTCTATGGAGGTATACATACCCTACCCCCCTCTAGATTTGAACTTGTGACCTCTTTGGAGACAACACATGTTCTTAACCATTAGACCCACTATTATATATATATATATATATATATTAAAAAATAAATAAAAAACAAAACATAAAACATTATAAAAAAACCCATACCCATATGTTGATAATATATTTATAATATATAAATTATAAATTATAAATTATATATTATATATAATATATAATTTATATATTATAAATATATAAATTAAAAAATAAAAAACAAAACAAAACCTAAAACATTTTAACAAAAACGAAACCCATTTGTGTATGCATATCCTGGCCGCACGATCCATACCCTCGCATCCCTGCACGCCCACGACCGTATGTCATATCCCCGCACCTAATATACGTTGATCCATATCTCCACAACAGTAAAGAGGACTGGTCATATCCCTGTGACAGCATACCGGTATAGATGGAGAAAGAAGCCGCAGGGAGAGGGTAAAGACTAGGGCATGGACAAACCAGGAGTGAGAGGTCGCGAACAAAGGAGAAAGAGGTCGAGCACCTTAGCCCTAGAAATGACATAAGGAAAGGTATATTTCCATGACCATAAATGCCTCTAAGGGTTGACTTTGTGAATGAATAAAAAAACTCTAATATGTATTCAGAAGGAGAGAAAAATAACCTATCCACCCCTTTTTCCAGAAGAGAGTAACTCCCTAATATATGTGCACTTCACCTGAAAACACTAAATGACAAGAATGGACACTTTAAACAAAGGAAAACACAGTTATAGCAAGAAAAATGGAGAGATAATCTATCCACTTGGCACTTACATTACAAAATTAAACTGAAAAGGGGAATGCATATCCAGGTCCAAGAAAAATCATCTCTAATTGACTCTTGCCAAAATCATTTGCCTGTTTTAAATACTAAATACCATGTTAAGCACAAAGCCAATGCTATAATGCTAGACAAAATGCAGACAAGGACAGTGGTTTCTCCAACATAGGTCGAATGATGGATTTCAAGAGAAGAACAAGTTTGGCTATCAAGGGACTGACAAAGCTCAGTTGCTCCAAACTGCCATCTAGAATAAGTGATGCCTGGATGATTAGGGGCACTTCCCATTTGATAGTGTTGGGTGGATCAAAATCCATGTCATATTATTTTCTTCCACTCAGAATCTCTCTTAAAACCTCAGCAAATATGTATACATCACTATTCTCTATAAAATTCCAAGACATATAGTAATCTTAATCAATATAGATAGCATCCCCTTTCTGGACAGGAGAAGGCATCCCTTTCACTCTAAATAAAGTTAACCCAAAATTTGCTACCCCGAAAAGACATAGCTTATAGCTTCTCCCATTAAGATGTTTATCAACACTTACAAATTCTGACAGCCAGCGAAGATGTTTTAATAATTTGGAGACATGGAAGTCCTAATAACATTTATGCTTATGATCAATGATGAGGCTGCTAATACTGCAGTTGTTCTCATCCTCTAAAGTGCATGGGTAACAAATTTGCCTCAGCTGTTGAAATGATTGCCAAGTATCATGCCCATGGAGATACTGGTAGATGAGAACATCCAGGTCTTTGCCCAAAGTATCTTCGTCCTTACCACAACATACCTACAACAAGCCTTCCAGATGATAAATTTCAAACTTCTTCTCCTCCTGGTTATCATTCTCAAATTCTTGTGTTTCATCAAAACATAACAAATATGATCTGCCTCTTTTCCATCGAAGTCGACGGTTCCTCAATCTGAGTCTCGATATGTGTTATATGCCCAGTTGCAAGTCACATCCCAAACCATTTCGGGGACTCTTGGACAATTGCTCATGAGGGCATAAAAACCTAACGAAGCAGCATTTTTGAGTTCCGTGAGATGTTGCAAGATTGTTTAGGTGTGGACTAGGTGACTATATTTTCCATCCACTCCCAAGGCATGGTTTTGTAAATTGGACCCCTTAATCCAACAATTTTTTTTACTTCAAATTGAGCAAAACACTAGATCTCAAAATCAATGAGTAAATCAACTTCTGAGGTATGGCACCTAGGAGTGAGGGGTGCTCTAGATAAAATCATATCCCAAGAATCCATCGGAGTCGACGGTTCCTCAATCCAAGTCTCGGTTTTCATTTTATGCCCAGTTGCAAGTCGCATCCCAACCATTTCGGGGACTCTTGGCAATTCCTCCTCGAGGCATAAAAGCCTAACGGAGAAGAATTTTTGAGCTCCATGAGATTTTGCATGCTTTTTTAGGCATGGACTAGGTGACCACATTGTCCATCCTCTTCCGAGGCATGGTTTCGTAAATTGGACCCCTAAATCCAAGTGTTGCATTGCTCCTTACTGAGCAAAGCACTAGTTATCGAAATCGATGAAAAAAACAACTTCTGAGGGATTGGAACCGAGAGTGAGGGGTAATTTAGCTAAAATCCTATGCCAGGAATCCAACAGAGACAATGGTTCCTCAATCTGAGACTCGGTTTTTTTTTTATGCCTAGTTGCAAGTTGAATCCCAAACCATTTCGGGCACTCTTGGATAATTCCCGCTCAGGGCATAAAAGACTAACGGAGAAACATTTTTGAGTTCTGTGAGACGATGCAAGCTTGTTTAGGCATGGACTAGGTAACCAAATTATCCATCTGCTCCTGAGGCATGGTTTGGTAAATTGGACCCTTAATCCAAATGATGCATTCCTTCAAACTGAGCAAATCACTAGTTCTTGAAATCAATGATTAAAGCAACTTCTGAGGCATGGCACCCGTGGGTGAGGAGTGCTCTAGATGAAATCCTATCCCAAGAATCCATCGAAGTCGATGGTTCCTCAATCTGAGTCTCGATATTTGTTATATGCCCAGTTGCAAGTCACATCCCAAACCATTTCGGGGACTCTTGGCCAATTGCTTCTGAGGGCATAAAAACCTAACAGAGCAGCATTTTTTAGTTATGTGAGATGCTGCAAGATTTTTTAGATGTGGACTAGGTGACTATATTTTCCATCAGCTCCCGAGGCATGGTTTCGTAAATTGGACCCCTTAATCCAACAATGTTTTTTTGCTTCAAACTGAGCTAAACACTAGTTCTCTAAATCAATGAGTAAAGCAACTTTCGAGGCATGGAACCCGAGAATGAGGGGTTCTCTAGCTGAAATCCTATCCGAGGAATCCATCGGAGTCGAAGGTTCCTCAATCCGAGTCTTGGTTTTCATTTTATGCCCAGTTGCAAGTCGCATCCCAAACCATTTTGGGGACTCTTAGCAATTCCTCCTCGGGGCATAAAATCCTAACAGAGCAGCATTTTTGAGCTCCATGAGATTCTGGATGCTTGTTTAGGCATGGACTAGGTGACCACATTTTTCATCTTCTCCCGAGGCATGGTTTCGTAAATTGGACCCCTAAATCCAAATGTTGCATTGCTTCTTACTGAGCAAAGCACTAGTTATCGAAATCGACGAAAAAAACAACTTTCGAGGGGTTGGAACCGGGAGTGAGGGGTACTCTAACTAAAATCCTATGCCAGGAATCCAATAGAGATGACGGTTCCTCAATCCGAGACTCGATTTTCATTTTAGGCCTAGTTACAAGTCACATCCCAAACCATTTCGAGGACTCTTGGCCAATTCTCGCTCAGAGCATAAAACACTAATGGAGCAACATTTTTGAGTTTTTTGAGATGATGCAAGATTGTTTAGGCATGGACTAGGTGACCAAATTATCCATCCACACTCGATGCATGGTTTGGTAAATTGGAACCTTAATCCAAATGTTGCATTGCTTCAAATTGAGCAAAGCACTAGTTCTTGTAATCAATGATTAAAGAAACTTATGAGGCATGGCACCTGTGAGAGAGTGGTTCTCTAAATGAAATCCTATCCCAAAAATCCATCGGAGTCAATGGTTCCTCAATCCAAGTCTCGATATTCGTTATATGCCCAGCTGCAAGTCGCATCCCAAACCATTTCGGGGACTCTTGGGCAATGGCTCCGGAGGGCATAAAAACCTAACAGAACAGCATTTTTGAGTTAGGTGGGATGTTACAAGATTTTTTAGGCGTGGACTAGGTGACTATATTTTCCATCAACTCTCGAGGCACGGTTTCATAAATTGGACCCCTTAATCCAACAATGTTTTTTTGCTTCAAACTGAGCAAAACACTAGTTCTCGAAATCAATGAGTAAAGCAACTTTTGAGGCATAGCACCCGGAAGTGAGGGGTTCTCTAGCTGAAATCTTATCCCAAGAATCCATCGGAGTCGATGGTTCCTCAATCTGAGTCTCAGTTTTCGTTTTATGCCCAGTTGCAAGTCGCATCCCAAACCATTTCGGGAACTCTTGGCGATTCCTCCTCTAGGCATAAAAGCCTAACAAAGCAGCATTTTTTAGCTCCATGAGATTTTGCATGCTTGTTTAGGCATGGACTAAGAGACCACATTGTTCATCCACTCCCGAGGCATGGTTTCATAAATTGTACCCCTAAATCCAAATGTTGCATTGCTTCTTACTAAGAAAAGCACTAGTTATCAAAATTGATGAAAAAAACAACTTTCGAGGGGTTGGAACAGGGAGTGAGGGGTACTCTAGCTAAAATATTATGCTAAGAATCCAACAAACATGACGGTTCCTCAATCCGAGACTCGATTTTCATTTTAGGCCCAATTGCAAGTCTCATCCCAAACCATTTCGGGAACTCTTGACCAATTCCTGCTCAGGGCATAAAAGACTAACGGAACAACATTTTTGAATTCCGTGAGGTGATGCAAGATCGTTTAGGCATGGAATAGGTGACCAAATTATCAATCCGCTCCCGAGGCATGGTTTGGTAAATTGGACCCTTAATCCAAATGTTGCATTGTTTCAAATAAACACTAGTTCTTGAAATCAATGATTAAAGTAACTTTTGAGGCATGGCACCCGTGAGTGAGGGGTGCTCTAGATGAAATCCTATCCCAGGAATCCATCAGAGTTGACGGTTCCTCAATCCAAGTCTCGCTATTCAGTATATGCCCAGTTGCAAGTCGCATCCCAAACCATTTCGGGGACTCTTGGCCAATTGCTCCTGAGGGCATAAAAACCTAACGGAGCAACATTTTTTAGTTATGTGAGATGCTGCAAGATTGTTTGGGCATGGACTAGGTTACTATATTTTCCATCCTCTCCCAATGCAGGGTTTCGTAAATTGGACCCCTTAATCCAACAATTTGTTTTTGCTTCAAACTGAGCAAAACACTAGTTCTTGAAATCAATGAGTAAAGAAACTTCTGAGGCATGGCACCTACGAGTGAGGGGTGCTCTAGCTGAAATCCTATCCCAGGAATCCATTGGAGTCAACGGTTCCTCAATCTGAGTCTCGGTTTTAATTTTATGCCCAGTTGCATGTCCCATCCCAAACCATTTCAGGGACTCTTGGCAATTCCTCCTCCCGGCATAAAAGCCTAACGGAGCAATATTTTTGATCTCCATGATATTTTGCATGCTTTCTTAGGCATGGACTAGGTGACCACATTGTCCATACACTCATGAGGCATGGTTTCATAAATTGGACCCCTAAACCCAAATGTTGCATTGCTTCTTACTAAGCAAAGCACTAGTTGTCGAAATCAATGAAAAAAACAACTTCCGAGGGGTTGGAACCGGGAGTGAGGGGTACTCTAGCTAAAATTCTATGCGAGGAATCCAACAGAGACGATGGTTCCTCAATCCGAGACTCAGTTTTCATTTTATGCCAAAATGAAACTCGCATCCCAAACCATTTCGGGGACTCTTGGCCAATTCCCACTCAGGGCATAAAAGACTAACGGATCAACATTTTTGAGTTTTGTGATATGATGCAAGCTTGTTTAGGCATGGAATAGGTGACCAAATTATCCATCTTCTCCTGAGGCATGGTTTGGTAAATTGGACCCTTAATCCAAATGTTGCATTGCTTCAAACTGAGAAAACCACTAGTTCACGAAATCAATGGTTAAAGCAACTTATGAGGCATGACACTTGTGAGTGAGGAGTGCTCTAGATGAAATCCTATCCCAAGAATCCATCGGAGTCGATGGTTCCTCAATCTGAGTCTCGATATTCGTTATATGTCTAGTTGCAATTCGCATCCCAAACCATTTCAGGGACTCTTGGTCAATTGCTCCTGAGGGCATAAAAACCTAACGGAGTACAATTTTTGAGTTCCATGAGATGTTGCAAGATTGTTTAGGTGTGAACTAGGTGACTATATTTTCCATCCTCTCCCGAAGCACAGTTTCGTAAATTGGACCCCTTAATCCAACAATGTTTTTTTTATTTAAACTGAGCAAAACACTAGTTCTCGAAATCAATGAGTAAAGAAACTTTCGAGGCATGGCACCCGGGAGTGAGGAGTTCTCTAGCTGAAATCTTATCCTAGGAATCCATCAGAGTCGACGGTTACTCAATCTGAGTCTCAATTTTTGTTTTATGCCCAGTTGCAAGTCGAATCCCAAACCATATCAGGGACTCTTGGCAATTCCTCCTCGGGGCATAAAAGCCTAACGGAGCAGCATTTTTCAGCCCCATGAGATTCTGCATGCTTGTTTAGGCATGGACTAGGTGACCACATTGTCCATTTGCTCCTGAGGCATGGTTTCATAAATTGGACCCCTAAATCCAAATGTTGCATTCCTTCTTACTGAGCAAAGCACTAGTTATCGAAATCGATGAAAAAAACAACTTTCGAGGGATTGGAACCGGGAGTGAGGGGTACTCTAGCTAGAATCCTATGCCAAAAATCCAACAGAGATGATGGTTCCTCAATCCGAGACTGGGTTTTCGTTTTATGCCCAATTGCAAGTTGCATCCCAAACCATTTCGAGGACTCTTGGCCAATTCTCACTCAGGGCATAAAAGACTAACGGAGCAACATTTTTGAGTTCCGTGAGAAGATGCAAGCTTTTTTAGGCATGGACTAGGTGACCAAATTATCCATCCGCTCGCGAGGCATGGTTTCGTAAATTGGACCCTTAATCCAAATGGTGCATTGCTTCAAATTGAGCAAAACACTAGTTCTCGAAATCAATGATTAAAGTAACTTCTTAGGCATGGCACCCATGAGTGAAGGGTGCTCTAGATGAGATCCTATCCCAGGAATCAATCGGAGTGGACGCTTCCTCAATCCGAGTCTCGATATTCATTATATGCCTAGTTGCAAGTCATATCCCAAACCATTTCAGGGACTCTTGGCTAATTTCTCTTGAGGGAATAAAAAACTAACGGAGCAGCATTTTTGAGTTCCGTGATATGTTGCAAGATTGTTTAGGCGTGGACTAGGTGACTATATTTTCCATCCGCTCCCGAGGCACGGTTTTGTAAATTGAACCCCTTAATCCAACAATGTTTTTTTGCTTCAAACTGAGCAAAACACTAGTTCTCTAAATCAATGAGTAAAGCAAATTTTGAGGCATGGAACCCAGGAATGAGGGGCTCTCTAGCTGAAATCCTATTCTAGGAATCCATCTGAGTCAACGGTTCCTCAATCCAAGTCTCGGTTTTCGTTTTATGCCCAGTTGCAAGTCGCATCCCAAACCATTTCGGGGACTCTTAGCAATTCCTCCTCGGGGAATAAAACACTAACGGAGCAGCATTTTTGAGCTCCATGATATTATGCATGCTTGTTTAGGCATGGACTAGGTGACCACATTGTCCATCCGCTCCCGAGGCATGGTTTCGTAAATTGGACCCCTAAATCCAAATGTTGCATTGTTTCTTACTAAGCAAAGCACTAGTTATCGAAATCGATGAAAAAAACAACTTTCGACATGTTGGAACCGGGAGTGAGGGGTACTCTAGCTAAAATCCTATGCGAGGAATCCAACAGAGACGACGGTTCCTCAATCTGAGACTTGATTTCTATTTAAGGCCCAATTGCAAGTCGCATCCCAAACCATTTCGGGGACTCTTGGCCAATTCATGCTCAGGGCATAAACAACTAATGGAGCAACATTTTTTAGTTTCGTGAGATGATGCAAGCTTGTTTAGGAATGGACTAGGTGACCAAATTATTCATCTGCACCCGTGACATGGTTTGGTAAATTGGACCCTTAATCCAAATGTTGCATTAATTCAAACTGAGCAAAACACTAGTTCTCAAAATCAATGATTAAAGCAACTTATAAGGCATGGCACCCGTGAGTGAATGGTGCTCTAGATGAAATCCTATCCCAAGAATCCATCGGAGTCGATGGTTCCTCAATCTGAGTCTTGATATTCATTATATGCCCAGTTGCAAGTCGCATCCCAAACCATTTTGGGGACTCTTGGCCAATTGCTCCTGAGGGCATAAAAACCTAACGGAGCAGCATTTTTGAGTTATGTGGGATGTTGTAAGATTGTTTAGGCATGGACTAGGTGACTATATTTTCCATCCACTCCCGAGGCACGGTTTCGTAAATTGGACCCCTTAATCCAACAATGTTTTTTTGCTTCAAACTGAGCAAAACACTAGTTCTCAAAATCAATTAGTAAAGCAACTTCTAAGGCATGGAACCCGAGAGTGAGAGGTTCTATAGCTGAAATCCTATCCCAAGAATCCATCAGAGTCGACGGCTCCTCAATCTGAGTCTCGGTTTTCATTTTATTCCCAGTTGCAAGTCGCATCCCAAACCATTTCGGGGACTCTTGGCAATTCCTCCTCGGGGCATAAAAGTCTAACAGAGCAGCATTTTTGAGCTCCATGAGATTCTGCATGCTTGTTTAGGCATGGACTATGTGACCACATTGTCCATCCGCTCACGAGGCATGGTTTCATAAATTGGACCCCTAAATCCAAATGTTGCATTACTTCTTACTAAGAAAATCACTAGTTATCAAAATCGATGAAAAAAACAACTTCCGAGTGGTTGGAATAGGGAGTGAGGGGTACTCTAGCTAATATATTATGCCAGGAATCCAATAGAGATGACGCTTCCTCAACCCGATACTCGATTTTCATTTTAGGCCCAATTGCAAGTCGCATCTCAAACCATTTCGAGGACTCTTGACCAATTCTCGCTCAGGGCATAAAAGACTAACGAAGCAACATTTTTGAGTTCCGTGAGAAGATGCAAGCTTGTTTAGGAATGGACTAGGTGACCAAATTATCCATTCACTCCTGAGGCATGGTTTGGTAAATTTGACACTTAATCCAAATGTTGCATTGCTTCAAACTGAGCAAAACACTAGTTCTCGAAATCAATGATTAAAGCAACTTTTGAGGCATGGCACCCATGAGTGAGGGGTGCTCTAGATGAAATCATATCCCAGGAATCCATCGGAGTTGACGGTTCCTCAATCCGAGTCTCGATATTCATTATATGCCCAGTTGCAAGTCACATCCCAAACCATTTCAGGGACTCATGGCCAATTGCTCTTGAGGGCAGAAAAACCTAACAGACCAACATTTTTGAGTTCCGTGAGATGTTGCAAGATTGTTTAGGCGTAGACTAGGTGACTATATTTTTCATCTGCTCCCAAGGCACGGTTTCGTAAATTGGACCCCTTAATCCAACAATTTTTTTTGCTTCAAACTGAGCAAAACACTATTTCTCGAAATCAATGAGTAAAGAAACTTTTGAGGCATGGCACCCGGGAGTGAGGGGTGATCTAGTTGAAATTCTATCCCGGGAATCCATCAGAGTCGACGGTTTCTCAATGTGAGTCTCGGTTTTCATTTTATGCCCAGTTGCAAGTCGCATCCCAAACCATTTCGGGGACTCTTGACAATTCCTCCTCCTGGCATAAAATCCTAAAGGAGCAACATTTTTGAGCTCCATGAGATTCTGCATGCTTGTTTAGGCATGGACTAGGTGACCACATTGTCCATCCGCTCCCAAGGCATGGTTTCGTAAATTCAACCCCTAAATCCAAATGTTGCATTGCTTCTTACTGAGCAAAGCACTAGTTATCGAAATCGATGAAAAAAACAACTTCCGACGGGTTGGAACCGGGAGTGAGGGGTACTCTAGCTAAAATCCTATGCGAGGAATCCAACAGACATGACGGTTCCTCAATCCGAGACTCAGTTTTTTTTTTTATGCCAAAATGAAAATCACATCCCAAACTATTTTGGGGACTCTTGGGCAATTCCCGCTCGGGACATAAAAGACTAACGGAGCAACATTTTTGAGTTTCATGATATGACGCAAGCTTGTTTAGGAATGGAATAGGTGACCAAATTATCCATCCTCTCCCGAGGCATCGTTTGGTAAATTGG
>SNQJ01S0242576.1:0-13390 GCA_010110895.2 Picea sitchensis
CCTTGGAAGAATGGTGGTATAACACTTCCTTTCATACTGCAACAAAAATATCACCATTTATGGAACTCTATGGATACCACCCTCCTTCCATCACTTCTTCTCTAAAAGAAAAATCAAAGGTTCAAGCAGTGGAAGATCACATCGAGCATAAACAACAAGTTCTCCGAATCTTAAAGGACAACCTGACCATGGCACAAAATCGCATGAAACAACAAGAAGATCAACATCGTAGTGAAATAAGTTTTGAATTAGGGGGTTGGGTGTTTTTAAGACTACAACCATACAAACAGATGTCCCTCAAGAAAGCCAAGAAGAATAATAAATTATCACCAAAGTAATATGGCCCTTATAAGGTGTTGCAAAATATTGGTACTATAGCATACAAATTGGATTTGCCTGCATCTTCATGAGTACACCCAGTTTTCCATGTTTCATGATTGAAGAAGGTTATAGTCAACAATATCCCAGTTCAAACTATATTTCCAAAACTTGAAGAGGAAGGAAAAATCATATTGGATCCTGAAGACATCACTGACAGAATAATTCACAAGCTGAGGAATAGATCCATTTCAGAGTATGTCATTAAATGGAGGAAAATATTGGCTGAAGATTCCACTTGGGAAGATGAGTCTTTTATACTGAAGCATCCAGAGTTACTCAATCATTGCGGACAACACTTGTCTCAAGGGGAGGGGCATGTTAAGCCCTAATATTGGCTCATTACCTCTTAATTGGGGCACATTACATTAGTAATGTTATTTTATTTATGTTGTCTTTATTCCATTAGTTGTAATTATACCTCGTAGTCTCCTATATATACCAATGAGACATTTTCATTTGGAATCATCTTGTACTTGAACATTTATGTGGGGTAAGAGGAGGTTTCCCCCTCGAAGAGGCTTATTATATGAAATTATCTCTTTTTCAAGGCGTTGAGTACTTATTCTAAGGTTTTTCTATGCTATATTGATATTTGGTTCTTAACATACCCCTTTATAAATTACTTGTAGTATCATGTATGTCCTAGTGTTTCTCTTAACTGACACACTAATTTTGGTGGTGGTAAATTTACAATGACTACAATATTAGCAGGATCTACTAGTAATCATTGTTTACACACAAATCAATCCCCCTAGCTTCACTACGAAACTAGAACAAAACAAGACAATACACTACTCTTTCCTTAGTTTAGATTATCAAATGAGAAATGGATCTAGAACATACCTTTTAAATATTGAATATCCAACTTTGCCGATGCAATCCAAGCTCCGTCATGAGGTTTATGAGAAATATCGGCAAATAAACACAAGACAACGAAGACAAGAATACTAGATTCTATTTGATATGAAACTATGTACGTGATCAAGGAATCATACAATATGGACATAAAATATTCATATAGGAAAGAAAAGTATAGATGTATTAAAAACTCTGGAAGAAAGATACAACCAGATGCCTCAATGTCGTCGGGTTCCTTCCAATAGTTCCTACTTCCCACACACTTCTTGCTCCAAGGATTCTCAAAACATGGATCTAATATCCACTCACAATCTATCTTGACAAAGAAAAGCTCAAAGGCACTCTAACCAAGATAACAATCTCAAGCCAAAACAACTAACTTTATCCATGAGATTTCCTCTCCTTTTATAAATTGAAGAGGATAAGGTGAGGAGGTTAGGATGATCCCACTAAATCATGAAAGCAAGTAAGATCCAAACTGTTCGGAGGCCACCTCACCATAGAATCTTCTCCTTCTAGAAGCATCGAGAAGACACCCATTTTTCCCACGTATGAATTCCACTGCACCCTAACTATAGTGCAACCTGCGGAAATCAGGCATTTTCACACCCTGTGTATAGAGAAGCCTGCGGAAATCCTCTTTAATAGGGTTTTTACAAAGGAAAATACAACTTATTCTCTTAGGAAAAAATATTCTCCCTTCTTTCTTCAGGAATTCAGGCCACTAACCCCTATGAAGACAACAAGTAGGTTTACATCATTAATGGTCATAAGGGCGATGAAAATAATGTGTAACAACTATATGTCCCAACAATATTCCAAAAGGTGTCCCAAAAATGCATTTCTTGATTGTTGGCCCTTGACCAAGTTTTGAGGAACACTTGGTCATATTTGACCGTTTTTGGACTTCGACATCTTGTCAAAGATGGAGCACCAGGCGAAGTAGAGATCATGGGATCTCGGTCCACTTTTGGGCCCTTTTAGGGTTTTGGGTTAATGTAATGGGAAAGGGATGTCAGCCCGTGGGTTTACCCACTCTTAAGCCCACTTTTGTAATGTATAAATAGAAGAATAGGCAATGTAAGAAGTAGTAGATGTGATTGCTTAGTGAAATTGGTAGTGCATCTATGTGATGTTAAATAAGTGCTCTGTGTGAACTGTGTAAGGCTTGCAAGGCTAAGTGCAAGTTACTGTGAAGTTGCTATAGAAAGCTAAGTGTTGTAACACAAGAAAGAAGGATCTAGCGAGCTACGCAGATCTTCTGTCCTATGCAAAGAAGGGTTTTGGAGGCTTTGTGCTTGTAATAGATTGAAGATGATAATAAAGAAGAATATCTTGTGGACGTAGCCCCAGGGTGGGGGTGAACCATGTAAATCTGTGTGTTATGCTCTATGCTTTGATTCAATGTGTTTTTTCTTATGCTATGTGATTTGATATATCCCCTTATGCTCTGTGCTTCTCAGATATATATGATTGTTATATATGATGTGTATGAGGATGCTTAGTGATGATCTACTAGATCTGATATGGGTTACTATGGTTAAGTGCTGAAATACTGTAGATCTGAGTGTACTCCGTGATGCTCTGTGTTGTTTGTGAAGTATAATAAGGGTTGAATATTGACGAATGATCGATGCTAAGTGCTATGTAAATGATATAATCATAGATATGTGTCCCAACTAAGGTTTTAGACACATGAGTCTTGCAACCACCCCTACCTCTACCTTGAGTGAGACTTCATCTGCTTCGTAGGTGTTGCCGAAAGGGATGGTATTTAGGGCTTTGTTGGTGCGCTCTTGACTGTTGAACCCTGGGCCTCCCCTATTCCAACAACTCCATTCATAATATAATTTGACAAAAGACGACTTGGAGCAGATTACCAAGGAATGGTAGACAAACCTCCTTGTTGCAGCAGACCCTGCAGAAATGTCTTACGTGGAAAGCCCTGAAGCTATGATGGATACACCTAGACCAAGAAAGACTAAGAAGGATGATGAAGTTCAATATGTCCATATCACACCCACGAATACTACTTCAATATCACCTACGCAGGGAGGTGATGGTGAAGAATTAGGTGGCACAGAAGTTGAGCAAAACAAAGGCGCGGTTACTTTGCCTAGAGAGGAGGAGGATCCTTATAAGAAAAGGAATATTACCCCACCAAAACCCTCATACCGAAAGAAAAATAAGGCCACCCGAACTATGTTTAATAATACCCTAACACTGAATGACTTAAACTTCTTAATCACTGCGCTGAATGATGCTTCAGTAGAGATCGCAGAAAAGAAAGAAGCGAAGCAGGAGGAGGTATTCAACTGAATCAACGGTGAACTTCAAGAAGTGCAACATGCACTCCAGTCCATCCGAGCATTTTCTACTGCACCCTTGACAATTGGAAAAACACGAACAAGCAATGAGCCCACCCAATTACACCAGATCGTCGATAAAGTCGAAGCTCACCTTCAACGAACTCAAGAAGACACAACACAAGCCACCCAAGATTTGACACAAGTACAGAGTGAAATTGTAGAACAAAAGAGTAAGGTAGAATGGGAAAATATTGCTCTGCAAGTGAAGTGGGATGAGGAAAAAGAAAAATTACAATAGAGCAAGGACCGATTGCTAGCAGAGCAACTTGAAGTATAGGAAAGGGTTCACAAATCACTTCTCTCTGTGATGGTCACAGAAGTGAAGATTGAAGAAAGTGTCCCACATCAGGTGNCGTGCCCGAGACTCCTCAAGGAATAAGAGATCTAAGGGAGGCAACTGCCTATAGTGTAGTTGGCCGATTAAAAACCTTTGCCTTGGAATGCAAGAAGCTGAGTGGATAAGCACCCATACTTATGAGAACTTCACAGAGAATCCAGAGTTGCAAGCATTAGAGGCATAGTTACAAGAATCAAAGAAGAACACAGATACATTATAGGTGCAGCTGAAGGCCTTGACCCCATTCGAAAGAATAAAGATATTTCCAGAACAAGGCACCGCCCAACAATAGGTACACATGCTACAAAGTAAAGTGATGGAAGTCTCCCAATGACTTCAACCAATCCTAGAAAAGGCATGCCATCTGTTCACTGAAGTTGAAAGCCAGGGAGCCAAGCTTGAACAAGTTGTCATCACCGTAGAACAACACCTGGAAGGGACATTAAATGATGCAATGATCTAGGATTTCACTGAGCAAGAGGTTGTCACACTGTAGTAGGTCGAAGTATCTCAAGCCAAGATAGATGCATTTGAGGTTGAATTGATCAGACCAGAGTGACTCGGGACAAGTCACAGGTGAGTGTTGGGGGCCTGTTGACCGTTGACCAAGTTTTGAGGAACACTTGGTCATATTTGACCATTTTTGGACTTCGAGAGATTGTAAAATATGGAGCACCTAACGAATCAGAGATCACGGGATCTCGGTCCACTTTTGGGCCCTTTTAGGGTTTTGGGTTAATGTAATGGGAAAGGGATGTCGACCCGTGGGTTTACCCATGCTTAGGCCCACTTTTGTAATGTATAAATAGAAGGATAGGAAATGTAAGAAGTAATATATGTGATTGCTTAGTGAAATTGGTAGTGCATCTATGTGATGTTGAATAAGTTCTCTGTGCGAACTGTGTAAGGCTTGCAAGGCTAAGTGCAAGTCACTTTGAGGTTACTATAGAAAGCTAAGTGTTGTAACGCAAGGAAGAAGGATCTAGCGAGCTGCACAGATCTTCTGTCCTATGCAAAGAAGGGTTTTGGAGGCTTTGTGCTTGTAATAGATTAAATATGATAATAAAGAAGAAGATCTTGTGGACATAGCCCTAGGGTGGGGGTGAACCACGTAAATCTATGTGTTATGCTCTGTGCTTTGATTCAATGTGTTTTTTCTTATGCTATGTGCTTTGATATATCCACTTATGCTCTGTTCTTCTTAGATATATATGATTGTTAGATCTGATGTTTATGAGGATGCTTTGTTTTGATCTACTGGATCTGATCTGGGTTACTATGGTTAAGTGATGAAATACTGTTGATCTGAGTGTACTCCACGATGCTCTGTGCTGTCTGCGAAGTATAATAAGGGTTTAATATTGACGAATGATCAATGATAAGTGCTCTGTAAATGATATAATCACATATATGTGTCTCATATAAGGTTGCAAACACCTGAGTCTTGCAACCACCCCTACCTCTACCTTGGGTGAGACTTCATCTGCTTCACAGGTGTTGCCGAAAGGGCCAATAGTTATGGCTTTGTTGGTGCACTCTTAAGCGTTGAACCCTGGGTCTTCCCCTGTGACAACATTGATATTCAATGATATTTGACAATGCATGCATCTTTCCAACATTAGTCTTAACATTTCTACCTGATCTTTTAACAAACTATATACAATCCAACCATCCAGATATACTTTTAAAAACTGATGTATCAATTCCTTAAAAGCAGCTATGACTACTCTTGAAAATATGACTGGTGCATTTTTCAACCCAAATGCCATGATTTTATATTTTTAGGATCCCTATTCTATAGAAAAAGTAGTCTTATACCTATCTTCTGGAGTTATTTTGATCTGATGGTAATCTGAGAATCCATCTGTAAATGAATATGCTTCCTGGCCTCCCATATTCTCTAAGACTTCATATGTAAAAGGGGTAGGAAAAGGGTCATGCAAGTAGACATCATTAAGTTTGATCAAATATACACAAATCCTTATCCCCCTTTGTTTCTTTTCTTGGAATACCATAGGACTTATCCATTCATATTCCTCTACTGGTTCTATAATACCAGCTTCCAACATTCTGTCAATTTATGCCTTCACTTTTTTCTTTTATACTGGATACAGTCTGTAAGGTCTCTGCCTGATAGGTCTTGCTTCAGGTTTGAGAGGTATTTTAATCTCTCCTAGCTCTCCTGCTATGCCTTTCATATCTGTAAAGATCATTGGAAACATGTCACTGTACTCGCGTAGTAACTCTATTATTCTTTCTAGTATTTGTTCATCCCAATAGTCTCCAATACTTTCCATTTCAGGATTTTCAATTGTCCCAATATTGAATTTCTTCACTTTGATTGGTGCAACAAATACTTATGACTCTAGAGATGGACCTTCCACCTCTATTTCTCCTTCAATTTTTTCAATTTGAATGTTGTGCAGGTCATCTTCATCTAGTGCTTCCTCTTCAACATGATAACATGAAAGTAATTCTTTGACTGTCTATCTATTTAGTTGTTGATGCTCTATCATGATTTCAACCTCTGGCTCATCAATAAATATCACTCCTTGTATCTTCTTCAGTGCTAAATCTATGTTTGGCTTATCATGTTCAAATGAGAAGGTTACTATAATTTTTTTTTGTAATGTTGTCCATTTTGTAGTGCCTCTACACATTTCCCAGTTTGTATACTAGTTCTCTGGGATTCCTTCCAATGTATGGATAAAATGATGAAGCCATTATTTTGGTAGTGTCATCCTCCATTGTATTCTGCACTTCTCCAAATATTTTTTTGGTGTTCCTTTCCCATCATACCTTTGCATTTTATTTCTCCCCTGTTCTGCTCACCGAATCTAATGCACAGTAATCATTTACATTGGTACCAATCCTAAATTGTTTCTTTGTGCGCACCCCACCATATTACAAGTGTTTCCTTCAGTGCAATATCTAGGGATAAGAGTCTCTCATTTTCCAACACTTCTTCTTCATATTTTGTCATAAATTCCTCTAATTCATTTATCCCATGAAAAATGGGAGGTTCTCTTATCTCTATACCAACACATCTTACTACGCAGTCTATTCTTGCACACATTCTTGTCGAAACTTTGTGTAATCTCTGTTGTGAATTATCCAAACCTGTATCTAAGTCAAAGGAAAATGATGTGATGCTTCTCTAAATGAGTACCCCATCTACATTTGGGTTGACATAATCTTCTTCACATGCGGTGGTTATGTACAACTGGTTTATTTCTTCCAAATCCAGACAGGTGGGTTCTACAAACCTTTCTCCTTCTAAAGGATCTAATGGTGCAATGACTCTATATTCACCTGATTAAAATGCCATTTTCCTTGTCTTCAGGTTGATTATGGCATGGTTATCAAATTCCCAATCCAATCCAATAAATGTTGGGTAAGGTGTTGTACTATCTACTATCTCTATTACTTCAAAATCGACCGTAGTGTGCACTCCATCCAAATATATTGTCACACCTTTTAGCCTTCCAATTGGTAACACTTTGTGTTGATTTTTTAATTTCAACTGGATAGGTTAATATCCTAGTGTGGGTTCTCCCATACATTTCCATGTCTTATTAGGTAAGACATTTACTTCAGATCCCAAGTCCAGTATAATATCACCCACATTGAAGTCCCCAATATTAACATTTAGTTTGAATTCCCTTCTTGTCCTTCTTCTTGTATGGAGATGATTGATTGTTTTCTTCTCTAATTTCCCTTCTACCTCTTTGTTACATATTTCTAGCATATTTTGTAAGATCTTGATAGATGATGGATCCTTTAATAACTTAACACATGATTGCAATTTTGTTTTTATGTTACTTACTTTATTTAAAGGTTGTTCTTCACTGGTGTGGTCCATTGAGGAGGGAATTTTTTTATATTGGTACATTCTAAGCATGTTGTGCGTTTGATGTAGATGAATTTTTTTTCTTGACAAACTCTTGTCTTGCCTCCTTGAACATTTCTTTTTCTTTCCATACATCAAACTACTTCTGTGGTTCAATATTTTTCTTCACCCATTAGTGTTGCACTGGATCTTATTTTTCTGCATCAGTTCCTATCTTGGCTCCTCCTCAAGTGACTATATTGATGTTTTTCCCATCATTCCTGGATTCTGTAGAAATCCACTGGACATTATGGTTGTTCTAATTCCTTTTTTCTTGGATCTTTCCCAAGAGTGTTGTACAGTCTTCTGTATCATGGTCTGTTGTGTGACAATACATACATGTCGCTAGTGGAAGTGGGGACTCCCTTACATAATTTCCTTCCTGTTGGTAGTTCTGACACAATATTTTACCTCTACCTCATTCAAATGCTCCTATACCTCATCCTACACCCCTTAATCTGCCCCAATCTCCTCACGGTGCATTGTACTGAGGTACCTAGTTATACTGTGTGGGGTTATACTGTGGCTATACATTGTTGTATTGCAGACGCACCTTGTTGTATTGTGGTCGTACTTGGTTGAACTAAAGTGTAGCGTATCCTATCATAATTTATTCTTGCACTTTATAAGTATCTGAATTTATTTCTCTCATTAGTTCCATTGTCCTATAATATTTATCATTATGACCCACTAACTTGCAAAACTTGCAGTATGAACTTTTGGGTATTGTCTGATACTTCTGTATCATTGGAAAATGATATGGATCATTCCCATGCATTTTATAGATCTCACTCCATGGTCCTCCCATTGGAAAATGGTTTGGTACTCATGTTTCCATGTACTACAAAAAAGTTGGACATTCATTCTTATGGTGTCCTTTTGTTCTGCATGTGGTACACAAAACAACTTTTCTTTTCTCTTTACCCTTATTTTTGTTAAGTTGAAATGTTAGGTTCTTCAGATCCTCCTTCAACTCCTCTATTGGTGGATCTATATTTTGATATTGGTTCTCTTCCAATTGTAAGGCTTCCTGTAGAGCCTCTTCCTGAGTTTGGCACTTCTGTTGTCTTAAAGGGTATTTCAAATGTGGTAACAGTGAGTTCACAAATAAGTGCTTATGTTGCATGTCATCGATTGAATACTTAAACTTACCTTTCAAGTGTTTAAACCTATGATCAATGTCCCAAACAGACTCACCCTGTTGTTTTCCGATTTCAATCATTTCATTTATATACTGATCTTTTGAGCTAGGCTTATGAAATTCATTTATCAATAGTTTTTTGACATCTGCAATAGTCCTTGTTATTCTTGGTGGACTGTTTACATCTATGATCATGTATAAATCCAATGTGTGGTATCTTATCATGATAGATAACTCCATGAGTTAAGTATCCTCATTTGTAATCTTCTTTGCTTCCTAGATCTTCTCACATATGAGTAAATTATTTTCAGGGTCCTCATATGCCTCTCCCCAAATCATGGTAACATGATATTGGGATCATGTCCTGCCATTTTGAACCGTGTTGAACTACTAACTTCATGTAATGTATATATTTCAATGATACTTTATGAATTGGCTCCCCTAGTTGATTCTCCTTGATTGGATCCTTGTCCTGTCGTTCTTTTTCTACTAAAATTCAATTGTCTATATGTTGGTGTTCTTTCTGGTGTACTAGTCACATATGGGGTTGTAGGTTCCACACTGACGGTGATATGTATTGGAGTTATAAATTTTGTTCCTACCAATGGAACTTCTTTTTTCCTTTCATATCTTTCCTGCAGGATTTCCTCAATCTGCTCCATAACCTGAAGATCCTCTACCTCTTCCTCATCACTTGCCAAGCCCTCTCTATCCATTATGGCTCTCTTCTTATTATTCATCTTATATTGGTAAGGTTCTCCACTGCGTATTTCCAGTTGTTTCAATTATATTTTTTATCTAGTCTTCCTCCATCATGATTGGGTCCATGTCCTCCTTCTTATTTCCCTTATCCATCTCTTCCTCCTTTATCCAACTTTTGTCATTGCTTCCCCCCTTCCACCATGCATGCAGGGAATTTTAGCTATCTAATTCCATGGTCATCACATAGTTGTTATATAATAAAATATTGATTGAAGTATACAATGATTTATATACCTACCTCTGGGTAATTTTAGAAAATATTTCTCTACTGAGCTATAAGACTTCACGGTATCTACTGCAAATTCGGTGATAAACCCTGCAACAATACTATCTAACCAGAAATCTATTGTTCATGTAAATTTGTTGTTAACTTCTTGTAACTTCATGATCTCCACAGGATTCCACTCTAGCTGTCTCATTCTATTTGTTGGGTGGTTTTCTTTTAACCTCAATAACCAGTCCTACAACAAATGCAGGAAACCACATAAAAACACCTCATGCAAGTCGCTAAACACATATTTGCCAATATATTTGCACGATGTTAAATTAGGGTTTCTATTATCTTTCTTCGCTAACTCAATTTATTTTGTTTTCACCCATCTTTCAATCTCCACTTTCATTGGATTCCATGGCCTGAACATTCCATTCTATAATTTCATTCTCTATGCGATTCTTCCACGAATCATGTCCACTCAATCCTATGCAGTTCTGTCCAACAACATAACCATTTGTTGGTTATATTATTCTCTTTATCTACTTGGGTTGACCTAGGTTCAAATCTCAACACGTTTCCAACAAAACCCTCTAAAACTATCAACCCTCCTGGTAAACCAGAAGGAAACACAATGCATAGGGTGCACTGTGCAGTCTCACCCGAGATATATTTATGGGTGACTGCAATGATCAAGTGCTTGCAGTCTAGGAAGGTGTGGATATTTGGGAGTGTATTCTATATTCTTCATGCATTAATCATGTTATTCATTCAAGTATTTATAGAATTGATTCATCTTTAGGCCAATGCATGCATTCTAATACATCTAGCTTAACCATTCATTTATAAACTAATTATTGACAAAAAGTAAACATGCAAGAAACATCATATATAACACAAGTTTTACCGTGGATCACCCCCTCCTGGGCTATGTCCACAAAGATTTGGATTCTCTTCTCTTTATTTTGTCTAGTGTAAAAATGGCACTGCGTGCATTACATATTCCATCATACAATCATAATGAGGTTAAGGAACATCTGTGAGGTGGACTAGATCACACCAGTCTCCTTAGTTTGTGACCTAACCCTTAAAATATGGTTTACTTGACTATTCTATCACCTTATTACAATCATACTGACCACTATCAACTCACTGAACTTCTTTAACATCAAACTTACAAATATTGAAGAAGAAATGAACCCCTAACCTAGACCTCATAGGTTCTTATTTATACTATTTTTCAGGCTTATAGCCATTAAAATCTTTGTCAAAAACCCTAACCCTATCATGGTTAGGATTGCCTACCTTCTCGCCTTGCATGCTATTTTTCCTCATGCATGCTGCTTTTCTTGCTAGTTGTTCTTCTCCAAAATTAGGTCTACACTCAAAATAGACCTACACCCAATAGTCTCCAAGCTTGATGGCTCAAAAAAATACCCAATTTGATGCAGATTAATCTTCCTCTTCATTTGTAGACTCATCATCTCTCTAAAATTTGACTTCTTCCTTTTTTCCTGTGTATTGATCTTAAATCACAATTCTTTAAAGTACAATCTCTTGAACCTGTTCTTTATTCAACTGCTCTTATTTTCTTTCTCGTACTATTGAAAATCCTACAATCTTTGGGATTTGTTCTTTATTCACTTGTTCTTATGGTTTTTCGTTTCTTCTCCAAACTTTCTTGTAACTAACATATTCCATTTTCCCTGAATATTTTTCTTTGTGTCGTTCTATATCCAATCCCGAGAGTATGAATTATGGGTGTCCTTCATTCATCTGATCTTCCTTTTCCTGCTCATTTTTTCTTTTCCAAACCTTCTTATATCTGATATCAATGTTCTTACCTAAATAAGTATCCATTATGCTTCTACAATCACGAGCTATGTGTCCATAGTTATGGAACTTGTAACATTCAATGTCATGTGGGACCACACAATATTTTCTTGTTTGAACATTTATTTCATAAGCCCTGCAATCTACAACCTTATGTCCAAAGTTGGTACAATAAAAATAATGAATATAAAATAAATTTACATACCTGGGAGTGAATGATCTTCTTTTTTGTGCATTCCTTCTGAATTATTTCCTTAGTTGATCATGATCGTGATTGAATCTTCTTTGTGTTTTGAATGTGGAGGAGCTTCTTGAATATGTATCTCTATGATTTTTATTTGATTCTGGATGATCATGATTCCTTCCTTTGAGCACTTCTGCATAACTCTTACTATTTTGCTCATTCTTCGTTTTTGGCAACTTGGAGGGTTTTTCTTCAAAATTCTCTACTGATGATGTCGATGTTTTTGTCTCTTCAACGTTCTTTCTAAGATTGATGATTTTGTCTCTCAATGTGACAACTTCTTCGTCAAGATTTTCAACGGCTTCTTATTTCTTCATCATCTGAATCTTCATGGATTCTTCTGTTCTCTTTTCTTCTTCAACTTGAATATTCAAGGAGATGATTAAATTTTCAAGTCTTATTTTTTCTTGACCATTCTACTTCAATATGATTTAATTTGTTAGCTATTTCCTTAAGATGATCTATCAATATCTTCACTCTCTTTTCTGCTTCTTCCTTCTGTGCTGCTATTTTGATTTCCAAACATTGCTTCTGATCCTTGAGAGTTTCTTCAGTCCTTCTAGCTTCTTCTAGATGACCCTTTAACATCAATATCGTCTTCTCAAATTATTTAGATTTGGTTTTCTAATATTCTTCTTTCTTCAACATCTGATTCCTCATGAATTCTTCTATTCACTTCGCTTCTTCAAGTTGGATCTTCAATGTGATTATTTTATCTTCAAGTTCTTTTTCTCGTTGACTGGAATATTCTTCATGATTCCTTTTCTTTTCAATCTCAGGATTGTCTTATATTTCATTGGGATTTTTTGTCGCATCACTTTCAATATTCAAATAAGTGTATTCAATTTCAAGATGTTAGTACTTTTCACAATTAATGAAAAATAACACACTTATGTTGATTATGCACTCTTCTTCTTCTTAATATGTCTGACATGATGAGCATCTTACCTCTTTTTTTGTACCTTCATATTCCTTAGTTATATATGACTCTATCATAGGAGAAGAATAGATATTATGTATCTTATCCTAGAGTTCTTTAGCTGATGAAAATTTTCCCACTTTGTCCTTTACTGAACTAGGTAATGCTTCCATGTTGAAATCTATTGCTATTTTGTTGTTCTTCTTCAATTACTTCTTGGATGAAATATTTTGTTTCTTTGAACCATTATATCCTGTAACAATTGAATAACAAATATCATATCCCTATGCTTGTAAAAATGTTTTTGTCCTTTTTCTCCATGACTCATAGTCCAAACCATTCTCACCATTGAACATTAGTACTCCATTCATATTGTACTTCATGATATACCTTCCAATGGTTAAACTGTTTCCTGAAGGAAATTTTTATGATAACAATTGTTGGAA
>SNQJ01S0242578.1:0-13390 GCA_010110895.2 Picea sitchensis
TTATTGCTACCCTCTGAAACTCCTCTATAAAGATCTTTGGTGACCCAGTTTGTCTGAGTTGTGTGAGTTCCCTGAAATGCAGCTCTGGACCCCCCTGATCAAACCTGTCCATAAGTCTCTGAGTGAACTCTGTGTAAGTAGTCATCTGGTTATGACCCAAGGTGGTCAAAGTTCAAACCATGGTACCACCAATCATGAGCTTTGCCTTCCAAATACATGGTGGCAAACTTGATGGCATCCATATCCCTCATGGGGTTGAGTTGCAAGTAGGTGTCCAACTTATGTACCCATGTTTGCGCAGACACCTTGGGAAACCCATCAAAGTATGGAATCTCCATTTTACCTGCCCTGCGCTCCAACTCATTGTTGTTCCTGTGATAGTTTTTGGGTTGGCCCCTAAATTTGATACCACAATATTGGTCCAGTGTCACCTGTCTCCTGAATCCTACACTCAAGGCCTCATATTCCCTGGCATGTTCCTCAAAGTGGTCTTCTAATTCATTAAAGTGGTTACCCTGTGGCTGGCCATCCAAAAATGTAGGCATATAGGGTCTAGGAGTAACCCTACTGTGTGATGCCCCCCTTGAGGACCCTCCTCCAAAACTTCGTCCCTCTGCATGGTAGTGAAGACCCTGGTCATGATAATGTCTAGTTCCCCCATGGGAGCCATTGGCTTCCTTGTTTGCATAATTGCTTGGGCCATTCCCACCATGTGTCATCTGCAACAGGAGTGATGCAATTTTTTCTTGATTAGCATTTATTTTTTCCAAAGTCTCCTTCATTTCAATCTGTCCCCTGTGCATTGTCTCCTGGTTCTCTTGTAAATGGAACTCAAGTGTACTCTGCGTATTGTCTATGGAGCTTTTCAGCTCCTTTGCTATACCTACTAAGACATGTGGATAACTGTCCTCACCTGAATCTTCCATTTTTTCCTCTGGTTCACCTGTCTGTCTTCTATGCCTGCCCATATAGATACAACTAAACTTTTGCATGCGCTAATCCCCACAAGCTGGGAGGATTTAATGCTATGATACCACTGTAATGTTCCCAAGCCAATTTTTCCCAGGAAACGAGGGTTGTTTAACTGTTTATTTGTTGTTACTTGTTTGTTTGCAGGTTTACTTCATGAAGCTGTGCATTTAGGGTTTGTACTTAGAAGATCATAGCATGGAGCTATAGATCTGAACATATAGCATAAGGAAATGACAGGATACAATCAAGAAACACCAATATAGAACCAATAACTTCAGATCTGACCCTTATTTAGATAATAAAGTGATCATGATACAATAGATCGACAGATTTGGGAGAATACCATAATAATAACCAAGCTGGAATAATAGTTGCTACAACAATGTCCAAAACTGAAGATAATAGCCTCCAAAGGCACTACAATAAACTGGTGAAAGGGACAAGATTGATTTCTTTCCCTCCAAGAGCTAGATCCAATCCTCCTAGCTGAGTTGCGCTCTCTTGGATGGTTGTAGATGCTCAATATTTCGACCTCCCTCCTAGAGACCTTCAAATGCCACCAAAATGTATAGAACAATAGATCGGGGAAAGACAAACCCCTTGGCAAGGTATCAAGTTGAATGATGAAGATCTGACCCTCCATATGGATGAAATCTCTTTCTGCAGTGCGCCCTCCTACTCTCCAACTCGTGTCAGGCTCTAATAAATCATCTGACAGAGAAACCCCCTCCAAAATGGGCTAGAAAGGGCAGCCTTGGCCATACAGAGAAAACCTAGAAGTCCTTATGCCCTAAATCCTTCTCCTCTTCCTAGATCGAACTGTTCTCCTTTAGATAGTGCGTCCTCCTGCTGGAAACACCCTAAAGCTGCGCACTGTCTCTTCCTTTGCTGATGGATATGACCTGTACCTGCTGTAGAATGGTGTGGGAGGAATATTGCACCCCCGAGACCAAGCTTGGATCAAGATAGGTGGGATCTTTCACCACTGAGTTGATCTCTAGGGTTTGTAATCTCAAAACCCTCAAAACGTTTTTGTGCTCAACAACCCAAATGCAAAAGTAATAATAATCAAGAATGAGTGAGAGATGCGCCCTCCTTTTCTTTTATACCCCGATCTAATTCTATGTTGAATTAGTTAACCATCTCTTAGGGTTAACTCCTATCTTTTCCACACATGTTCTTTTTCTTCTCTTCATTTTACCTTTTCTCCCTGTTGACCGCCCATTTAGCAACGGTGGTCAACTCATGTGCCATGAAGATGCATCACCAGATGCAAATTTGTTGAAGACAGTATTGGTTCTACTTGGTATCTGATGCTCCAGCACAATTTTTGTTATCTGATGCTCCAGCACAATTTTTGTAAGCGAAATTTCCGCACCCCTGCGTGGGTTGATAATGTAATAAGTCTGCATGGATCATAGTTTAGGTCAGGTACCTTTGGATGTTTCCATTGGGGGAGTTCCTTTCACCAAGGGTTTTTTATCCTCAGGTTGTCAACCGGGCTCGCGGGCCTGGCTGACTTCCCTTGAGTTTTTCCCTCCACACATGCAATAACTTCCTCCAAAGTGGTGAACGACGTCCTAATGGTCTCATCCTTTGGTAGCTATTGTTTAGGAATGTTGTAAATGACCATGCCAGACAGTGTAGAATGCCGAACCGGTGTAGAAAGTTTTGTGGAATTTCGTCAAGTCTAGATGAGTTTTTTTTTTTTAATTAATTAAATTTTAATAATTTAATTAATTAATTATTACGAGCTAATGTTGTAAAACTGGATCTTGGGCTTTTGATGAGGGTATTTGTGCTCAAAGAAATGGAATAACCTACACCCATAGACCAAGTTTATTTCAGTCGGACTAAATTTACTATGTCTTAGTCCACTTTGAGTCGATCTTGGTCAAAAACAACAATTTTAATTGCTAAGGTGACATTATCAAAATGCTCAAAAACATTGCAATTTTGAGTTAGTAAGTGAGTATGAAGATGGTAAAGAGCAAGTTATACCCTCCTAACCTGCTGCAAACCCCTCTAACCTCTTTCCAACTTAATTCAACCTTTTTACTCACCCCCTCACCTCTCTGACTCTCACCTGAGGGGAAGCGTCCCCCCTCACCTCAAACCTTGTTTGTTTGCCTTGAAACTTGGAGTGAGCCCCTCCTAGGTGAGGTGTGCCCCTCCAAAACCCTAACCATACCAAAACCTAACCCTAAACCTACCTAAACTCTCCTAAAGGCTCCATCCTCCTTTCCTAAGCCCCCTTTGGTGGAGACACTCTCCACTAACCAAAACCTAACTACACTTGCCAAATATAGCAAATGGGCCCTCCTCTTTTGACTAGTGCGCCCCCCTAGCATAGTTTTCTAACCTATCCATAGCCCACACCTCACCAACTCATCAATCCAAGTCAAAAAACCCTAACTGGAAGCCCCTCTCTTAAGAGATTTGTCTCTTGCTCTCAAACCAACACTTGACACTCATGCAAGTGTTCTCTCTTCAGCCTCTAGAGGTATAAAGAGAAGCCTTCCTCACCTCTTTCCTCCTGCCATTCTTTGAGCTAAAGTTATGCTACCGAGATCTTGCCATCTTCTTGCTCTTGCCATCTTCCATTCACTCATTTTCTCTTGAGATCTTTGGAGCAATTGGTTTTCCCAAGGCTCTCACATTTTGGATGCAATAGAGAAGAAGTTTTGGAGGACTTTGGATCAACTAAGATTAGTCTTGTTTATCTACTACATATGGGGTGATCTTGTTCTTTTCAATTGTGTGGTGTCATTTGCTAGCATCTTGGGTGAATTAGTTTATTTGGGTAGGTCAAATAAACATTAGTGTTGATGATCTATGTATGTTGATTAAATAGGGTTTTGAATTAGTTCATTATTTCTATACTAATCCTCATACTATCTTTGCTATGAACTCACAATGTGTTTAGTGTCTTGATTTGCTTCCACACGGGTTTTGGTTTGGAAGAGACTTTTGAGCGGTTCCAGACATAGCTTGCACAAACTCCTTGCCTTTTCTTTTGGATCTGATATGTTGCTGTCATTCCTCTATTTTCTGTAGCTAACACTCTCTTAGATAATTCAAAATATCAAATTTATATTTCTGATTTTTGTATGTAAAATTTCTGTGTAAAAACAATTTTTTTTTGACAAGTTTGGTGTGTTTTTGTGACATTTCCAGCAAGCTTTTTGCTGTTTTACTGAGTTAGTGAGCAGGATCCTAAGGGGATATGCTGCCCAAAACACCTAAAGACTTCCCAACAAACTACTCTTTGGTTGGGTAACACTTTCACTCTCTTTTCAAATTCCAAGTTTTTCTTCTTCATTTCTTCTTTCTTTTGGATCCATAATCACAAGCTAGCTTAGATTAGTTTATTTTATCTTTAGGTTGGTTTATTCTTTGTCCATATGATTGATAGTTTACCTTTTCTTTCATTTCATTAATTTGTTGTAGCTTAGATAACCCTCTTTTGCCAATAAAGGAAGGCTTACCTCCACCTTGGCCATTGTAGGAGGTTTCATTCTTTCATTAAGTTATTCTTTTTCTAATAATCTAATATGACCCACGGCACCTTGGGGGAGTAATCCCCAAAACCGCACAGCCTAAGGAAATCTAGTAATCCTCTTGTGGTGATTTTATGCTTAATGGTTAAACAATCTAATTAGTAATCACACCTAATAGTTTCTTTTCATTAAATCTCATTTCATATGCTCAAGATCTTATGGTTAAATGGTTAAATGGTTTATAATATCTTCTAAATGCTAAATCTTTAGTAACATAAATCATTTTAGTTTATATAGTTCTAGCATATGTGATCTAGTCTTTTGGTTTAAAAGATCTTTTCCATAAGTCTTGTTTAGTCTTCATCATCTAAGCATATCTTTCACTTAATGATTAACACACTCATGGATAAGCAATCTTAGATCTCATAGTTTCTTAAAGCTATCACTAAGGCAAGTTGTTCTTGCCATTTAATTACAGTTAAAGTTAAATGTATATGATGTTGATGTGATGCTCACACATGCTTAATGATCTTTTTCTTTATGTGGCATTATCATGTTTTAGGACATTTTCATTTCAGCTTTGTTTTCAAGCAAACAGTAAGTTTAAGTTATCTTGCTTTATGGATTAATCACTCACATGCATAAATTAACTTAATTTCTTTTCAAACAAGTTTTATTTTCTGTTATATGCAGCAAGTTGTCCTTGCTTAAGTCTCACACTTAACTTGCAATTTTATGTGGAATGGTTTATAATTAATTGGCATGTATCACATTTGTATCATTTCCTTTTAAGTTTCATGTGGTGAATGTTCTTTATTTTCAAGCTTCTAAACACATTTTATGAGCACTTTTCATTTCGGCCATGCACCCTTAAGCTAAATTTTTGAAGGTCCTAAAACACTTCTAAAATTCACCCAACACATTAAAAGACCCCACCCATGGTGAAATAACACTTAGACAATAACATTTTAGGGGCTTTTTCTGACCATCTCCACCATCTAAACTGGGTTTGAGGAAAACAAGCGGAGCGAAGGAAGTAGGGGACCCCGTTCTGCATTGATTTCGTTGGGGAGATCCTTTTTGGGAAGTACTCTTACTGTCAGGCTGACCGTGGAAGCTAGAATTGAGCCTAGTTGCCCTTATTATCTTGAGCACCGGGCAGTTGTTTGGCCAAGGGAGGAGGGGTTAAAAGCACAAACATAGTTTAGGGGAAAGAGAATTAAAAATTTACTAAATCTTTAAACAACTCCTTAAACACTTAGTTATAGATCACCTTTGTATGTTGGAGATTAGATGTATTGATAGACACATCATTGGTGTTAATCTCATTGTTTATCTTATGTGCAACTTTATGGTTTATGTTTCTTATGTCTATGTGAACATTTGAGTATAACATTGAATATCTTGTTAATTTGCTTGTTGTGGTGTGAGTCAAAGAAGTGTTGAGTATCCCACTTGAGGAAGCATCACTTACTTTAATCATTAAGTGCTTGAGTGGGTGCAGTGAAAGGCGGTCCAATAAGTAAGTGCTATTGGGCATGCTTGGCTGCTTGTTGTGTCACTTACACTTCTTTGTATCTTTTGTATTTTGTGTATCTTTGTATCTAGTTTGTTTATGTTGTAATCATTGTAACACTTAGTATTCTTTTGTAAGTAATCATAACCTTGGGTTTTGGGTAGCTTAACTTATTTAATTTGTAAACTTCTTATGTAAACACCCTCAAACATTAGTTAACCCCATTGCCCAACCTTAGGCACTAGTCTTAGTTGACTTAGGGAAGGCTGATTTACATTTAGATTAAGACTTGCACTTTTCATTTCTTTGCTTGAACATCTTAGGCTAGTTTTTCCTTTAGCCTTTAACGAATTAAACTAACTCCTAGAACATTAATACTAAAATCAAATAGTAACTAGGACAACCCCCCTTGGCTTCCCTAGGAGTAAGCCTAGAAAGGAAGAGGTTCTAAGAATCAAGGTAGCCAGGTGTGGACTAAGAACCTAGACATTGTCTCCGAGGACATACTAAGTGTGAGGACTTAGCTCACGTTAGCAAGTATTAGGACGGCAACACTCCCAAGTCAACTTAAAATTATAAAATTGTGCTTAGGTAAGTGCTTTGAGATTATGCGGGTCCCCCATGATGCATGAGACTATGATCTAGTGGGGACAACTAGACTACTAAGTCTCACAACCTCTTCATCAAGAAGTGGAGGACATTACAATACGCCTCTGCAAGACGAGTCTACATGGCCTTCAATTGCATTGCATGGATAAATTCCATGGCATGAATGACATCTTCAAACTTCTCATTAGACTCTGGTGAAGCACCTTTATTATCACGGTGATTATCTTTAGATCAATTCTTCCTCTTCCACTTTCCATAAAAGCATCAATCAATTTGTTGCAAGTTTTAACTTGGTTATCCTTGAGCTCTGTGAACCAATCAAGATCATCATCATCAAAGGATAAGATAAACAACTTCATTTTATATCTTCATATAAGGAGTGCAACACCATTTATTAAAAGCAGTAGAGGAAACTCTCTTAACATGGCGTCTAGCATCAACAACTTTATTACTTTGAAAACAAGGCAAATTTTGTAAAGCATTTTCTGGAATCACATGTGGATAACCACTTATTTCGGAAAAATCAATAGGTCTATAAAGATCATTCATTTCTAAACTAAATTTATTAAAAAGAAAAATCTATGAGGAAGGAATTTGGGACCCAAAATTTAATAAGGATCCTACGAGAAGAAAGCATGCCTAGCCTCCTCCAAAAACCCTTTTAGGTTCAAGGATGAAGTAAACAAGCGAAGTGAGTTCCTCCTTACAAAATACTTTGTCAAATTATTTTGAAATGGAGTTGCCAGATGATCAAGTTTATTCTAAACAAACAAGAAGCATCAAAGAAAGCAGAATGGAAAAAAGGAAAACAAAAAGTGGTATAGGAATAGAAAATTTATCCTGCGGCCATGGCACAAAATGTTGAGCCTTTATGCACACTTGGATAAGTGGAAGAAATATTCAATCCCACTTAGTGTGTCCTTGGGAGAAAGTCTTGAGTCAAGGTGCTACCACATGATCCTCGCTCTACATCTAGGCCAACTCCTAAGCGAAGCCAGAAATTTCTTTCTAAATATACTAAGGCTCTTAAGCTACTCTAAGCTAAAAGAACTATCATAGAAGTTTATTGCAAAATAAAGCGAGGAAGCATTCAACTTAGTCATTCATCAGATAAGATAATCAAATTAAGCAGAGGTCTAATAATAAAGATGCCGGCATAATAAAGTAGGATACAATATCTACAAGATTTATACAATTATTAGACAATCACATTTGATAATGAAGATATTGCTCATGAACATAAAGATATAACCATGAACCCAGTGCCTTAAAAATTAATAGGTAGGCGGTTGTTGAACACATGTTTTATTAGGGTTTATTGAAAGTAGATTAATGAGAGTTGTGTGGCCTCTTTAGAAGTTGTTCCTTTGTTTGGAAACTTGTTGAAAACCTACGAAGAAGCCCCATGGCTTCACCAATAAGTTCACTAAGGGTGCCGAATGTTCAACACAGGGAGAACCTAGATTTCAAAGTTCTCGTATGACTTCACACAATCCCTTGAAAGCGTTTTCTTGCGCATTGAGATAGCTACTTCTGAGATTTCCCTAATTAGACTACTCCACACTAACAATTCAGGTTCTGATGAATCCGGGAACCGAAGAGCTAGGCTCATAAGGGTTCAGAGCATACACCGAAAATTGTGGGGAAGGTTTATTTTAAAACTTGAAACAAAACTGAAATTGAAAGTGAATTGCAGAAAACTTGAAAGATTTTCTAATTACTAAGAAAAAAAAGGAAATCTAAACTAGCAAGAAATTACTTTGCTTAAGTGCATGAAGTAGTGAGTGCTTTGCAAGATTGATTTCCTTTAAGTTTGTGTGTTTGAAAGCAAAATAAAGCAACGAAACTTGCAAGGAAGAAAAAGAGAAACAAACACACAACACCACCAATCCCCCTAAAGGGGATGAAGAAACTAGGCACCAAAGGCCTGCTTATATTAAGCCTATTATAACTTTGAGAGGATGACTCTCTTCTTTTAATGATTTGGATCCTTATAGAATTGGATCAATATTCTAGCTAACTATTGCAAAAGAGACTCTTTGAGTCTTGGTCTTCAAAGGGTCCAACTTGGAGTGAAGGATCTTTAATTTGGGTTCCAAAAAGGTCAAAAGCCCCCTTGTATTGTGACGGACCTGCTAAAAAACCAACAAACAAAGTTTGTGGTTTGGCAGAAAGCGATATAAATGCTAAAAAAGAACAAAAATTTATCAAGTTTTTAAATAAAATTTTATGCAAATAAAGGGAAAAATTTTAGATTTTTTTAGAAGAGGTTAGAGGACTCATGGTTGCTTGGATGCTCCAAACTTGTCCAAGTTGAAGAGGGCTTCTCTTTGGCTCTCCAATAACCTGCAAAATCAGCAAGAAGAAAACCCCAAAAGATGCCCAAAATGGTTTGGGACAGCTTAGGGGATTGATCAAAATTGCTGAAAAATTAAACAATGAAGGAACAACTAACAACTAACAAACTTTATTGCAAATTTTTGCTTACTGTTAGACAGCAAGTAACTAGGCACTTGAAATGCTAGATGTAGCAATGTAAAGCAAAGAGAAAAGATCAAAATTTACCCCTAAAAAAAATTGGAAATTTGCTTAATGAAAGGGGATCTTTTCTTTATATTAGATCTAGATCTATTAGAAAACTTTAAATTAAAAATCAGATCTAGAAATCCTATGCATGCATAAGAAGATTAAAGATTTAACCTTAGAAATTAAACTCAAATGTTTGCATGTAGATAATAGGTAACCAAGAAATTGAAAACTAGAAGGGTGAGAAAGAGAGAGAAAAAGCCTTTCTTCAGGAACTTGAATCTTGGGCTATAGGGTCTTCCCGTGAAAGGATGAGGGACTCGTTCTCAAAAGATCTTGAAGAATGTGGAAGATCAAACTCAGATCAGCCACCACTTCAAGCATGAGGACCTGCAATCTTGATAAACCTACATACAACTTGTTAAAGCATGAGGACCTGCAATCTTGATAAGCCTACATACAACTTGTTAAATATTGGTGTTCCCTACACATGAAATTTAAATAGCATGCAATTAAGCAAAACTAACATGCAAATTATCAACCACATATGTAAAGTATCAAAAGATCTTAATATCCAAGCTAGTTAAGAAGATCTCTCCTATTGGATGATACCACCCCTATCAAGGCCAACCTACAGAATTGAAATGCATGTAAACAAAATACAATTACCTCATAAATTTAGACCATGAACATTAACATCCACACATTGCTACCATCCACCATGTGACCTCCAAAGTCTTTTTTATTCAAATTTGAAAGAAAATTACAAATATACAATGAAAGAGAATAAGCTCTTTCCCCTAGGCTCTGACTAACTCACAAGAGGGGGTCGACCTTCCTTTATACACTTGAGGGTGAAAACTACAAAGCAAGGGCGAATGGGAGAGGAGTGGCGCACTTGGTAGAGTGAGGATGAGTGGAGTGATAGGTAGGTGGAGGTGGAGTGATGTTGGGGAGTGTAGGAGTGAAGTGAGGGTGTGTGGAAGTGAAGTGAGAGTGGCAGGTGAGGGTGAGGGTGAGTTCTATTGCAACCTTGGGATTAGCGCCTCTGTTGCTCTTGTCTTGATCTATAGGAGGAGATAGCATAGCTTCTTTAGATCTTGTCCCCCTTGACATGTCACCCAAACTAGGCGACTTAGTAGGAGAGACCTTTGCTAACTAGTCCAGAGACTCCAGACAAGTAAAAACATGTTTCCGACATGTTTGCTAAGTTTTAGGAATTCCCCTAAAATTTAGGCAATTAATTAAAAAGTCCCTTTTTAACTTTTTGAGAGCAAAATTAGATTTTGAGTGATTAAAATCCTTTTGCCTCGACAAATGGGTGATAAGAGGTTTAGGGAGTGCTTTCGGCTTAGAAAGCGACCACAAATATAATCGACAATGATTGATGCCATTTTATAAACTTTATTGACTTTTACATTAAAAATGTTTGTTTATGAGAAATTTTTTATTTGTCTAAAACATAAAAATCTAAAAAAGGACTTAAGCATGAATTTCCATATGACTCGATAGACATGACTTAGCATGAAATCATATACATTTAGACACTAGACATTGGTTATACTATGCCAAGGCTTAACCACCAGCGTATACTCCAACTTTGGAGTCAATTTTGAGTGAAAAAACCTAGAAATTATAACTCGCCTAAAATGAATTTTAGGTAAGAAATAATTAACAAGTGAAAAAAACACTCTAGAGTCACATTAGCATTACTTGAGGTCTTAGGTAGCCAATAGTATTTTACAAATTTCATGCTCAAGTCATTTATTACAATGCCTAGGAGGGATGGAAATGCGGAAAAAGTGTGATTTGATAGACCTGTTGAATTTTTGAACATTGAATTCTTAGCATCTGACTGCTCAGTCTTTGGCAGCTCATCAACAAATCCAGCCTAGTACAACAGTGGATAACAATTACCATTAACATAAACAAGATAAAGAAAAAACCAAAGATATTTTATCCTAGAAGGAAACCCCAAATGGGGGGGAAACCAAGCAACCTTTCTTAGATAGACTCCGTTCACAAAGCAAGTCCAAAAAAAATAAACCATAGCTCAAAGGCTAGCTCAACCAAAAAAATACCACCTAGTTGAAACAACACCATACAAGGTAGTGTATGCCTCCTCAGGAGTAGCCTACAGAGAGAGATACCAAAGGCCGAGCAATAATATCTTTGTGCAATTTTACTGCTTCTTTCACGTCACCTCCTCCAAACTTGTTCCTTGCTTTAATTGTTTGAGAGAGTGAGTGTGGTGAGTGGACAAATGAGCCAAGATGTCCTCTATTTATGGGCTTCACGGCCACTAGAATGGGCCGAATTCTTCTTTGGACAAGTGTCTTTTCATTATTACTTTATTCTTACGAAAAAGATTGAAACTATCTTCTGGGTTATTTTCAATGTCAGTTCAATGGATCTCTTAAATTCTCATCTAAGAAAAGGTCATCTAGGAAAGTTCACAAAGCAAGTCCAATCGGATAAACCCTAGCACAAGTTCTATATTAACCAGAAATATCTACACCTAGGCGCAGCAACAACACCATACAAAGTAGCACACCTCCCCTCAAGGAGTGGCGCTGAAAGCTGCAACAACAACACCATACAAAGGTAGCGCACCTCCTCAAGGAGTAGCGCACAAGAGAGAGATACCAAAAGACTGAGCAATAATAAACTGTGCAGCTGCAACTACTGCATCACCTCCTCCAAACTTGCACCTCATTTCTATGTAGCTGGGAGAGTGTGAGTGAGTGAACAAATGAGCCAAGATGTCCTCTATTTATAGTCTTCCTGGCCACTAGACTGGGCCAACTTTTTCTCTTGACAGGTGTCTTTTCATTATTACATTATTCTTCTGGGTCGACTTCTCTTCTAGGGTATTTCAATTTCAGTTCAATGGATCTCTTGCGGAATCTTCTACGCATCTATGAAAGGTCATTTAGGAGGGAAAGATCCTCCCGTAGCTACCAAAACATCAACCCTCCCTCTTAGATAGGGAGGCATCTTTCACGATGTCTTCATCTGGTAGTCCACTGACTACTCTACAATCTGCTAGCAGGCACATGGCTGCTACAATGCCTTTGGTAGCTCGAATCATCAGGCACAATGTCTGCGATCAAACAGTAGCACACACAGCTACATCCAAACGATCTGGTAATCTCCATGACAATTAGCTAGTAGCACACAGCTAGTACAATGTCATCCAATAGATCACAACTGCTGCCAAGTAGTACACAACTACTGTCCAGTGACACACAATCACTGCTAGTGGAACACATCCATTGTAGTAGCACACAGTTACTATCTGGAGTAACACAGCCTCCGCCAGTGGAACACATCCACCGAAGTAGCACACAACTACGTCCAGAGACACACAGTCTCCGCCAGTGGTACACAATCACTGAAGTAGCACACAACTATTGTCCAGAGTCACACAACCTTCGCCAATGGAACACATCCACCGTAGTAGCACACGGCTACTGTCCAGAGACACACAGTCTCTGCCATAGTCTTACGACTATGTGTGTGATGTTTCTTCTCTCAGCAGGTCCGACAGTGCATTACCCCTTCAGTCACCTCATGTGACAGATCCAGGGAACCCTTGGCCAGAGGGGTTAGTTGGTATGAGAAGAAACAACACACCTCCCTCTCAATGAGGGTGAACATTCGACAACACTCCAAGCTTGTCCTTGAAGTACTCATATTTTACTCTTGACAAGGGCTTGGTGAGAATGTCTGCTATCTGCTCATTTGTGAATATGTACTGGAGCTCCACAACTCCTCTCTACACCCTGTCTCGGATGTAATGATATTTGATCTCTATATGCTTAGACCTGTCATGGAATACAGGGTTCTCGGTAAGCTTCACGCAACTTTGATTGTCACAATGTATCAAAGTTGGCTCCAATTCTAGATCAAATATATCAGTTAGCAACTTCCAGAGCCACATTGCTTCACGGCTGTAATTTGGAAGTCAACAACGAATTAGAGTTTCAGCATGATTTAGGGTTTTGGAAACCAATAGCGAATTAGGGTTTTAGCATGATTTAGGGTTTTGGAAAGCTATAAAGGAAGGGTCAGCGGCCTAATTCATTCATTATGCAGATTATGACTTGTCATTGAGGAGAAGAGGCGCATCTCAGGAGAGATAGTTCAGTGTATTGCAGGAGGAAGACACCAGTTGGCTAATTTCGGTGTTGAAAGACACACCCTAGTCACCTGGAAGATCATCCAGGTCTTCCATCATTCTTCATTGATTCCGCAGTGCTCCCAT
>SNQJ01S0242579.1:0-13390 GCA_010110895.2 Picea sitchensis
TGATTCCTCCAATTGTTTCCACTTTGAAAAGATTTATATAGATAAAAAACAACATAATGATCCAATATGGATCAATATATAAATAATTGGACACTAGATTTCAGGACAAGTATGGATCCTCCTTCCAAATTTTGTCAATGATCTTTTGTAACACATAAACCCTTAAATTTATTGAACATCGTTCCTTGAAGCCCTTGAAACCAAGGGAGGGAAATATTTGTGCATCCACATTTACATAAAAGTTTTCTAAGGACTCCCAAAGGCCATTTCTTTCGAATTGGATAAGAAAAAAATTCACTAACAATAGGACTACAAAGAATTGTCTCTTAAGTATAGTTGTTGGCACAGGGCAGCCCCAAGATTCAACGCACCAACAAAACCCTAACTCTCATCCCTTTTGTCAAAACTTGTGAAGCAGGTGAAGTCTCACCTGAGGTAGAGGCAGGGGGGGTTACAGGACTTAGGTGTCTGTAACCAAGCTGGGACACAGATATGTGATTATAACACTTCACAAAGTACTTAAAAGATAAAATGCATTATCTTATCAACTTTATTCATATCACAGAATAAACCCTAAGGATAGATCAGTGCAGTAACAATGCCAAAATATACATCACACTTAACATCATAAGTTAGATCTAGCACATTCAACATAAATACAACACTAAACATTCATAGATCTATCTATCATATATAATAATCAATGCACTAAGCAGATTCACAACATAAACAACATAGCACAAAGAAAACCATCAACACATGATATACGTGGTTCACTTTTATAACCCTAAATTTGACCATACATGCATACCTGGTAGCAGGCCATCTTACTTGCTATTTTTGCCAAAGCCATCACTGAATAGCTCTTCTAAAAACCATATTTTTAAATATGTATGTGCCCTGCACCATGATTTCCTATATACACATGCTTGTTGCACCTCTATAGCTCGCGCACGTACGCTAGCTGCACCATTACAACCCGCGTATACTCACAAAAATTGCAAAAAATAAAAAGTTGCAAGGGGATATGGGCTTTTGGGTAGTTTCCTAACCAATTGACTGCCCATAGTTGGTCACCCAACCGAATAACTATCTTTTTGGCATATAAAATAAGGTGTTGGGGTCCCATTCCTACAAGAAGCATGAGAGCATAGAAACTCTGTCATTTCAGTATTCCCCGTTGCCCCAATTATTTGCCACAACATTGTGAGTTTGAGCCAAAATTCCTTATTCCAACCTGTTTTCCTCCATTGCAAACCCTTGCCATTTCCCTAGAGAGAACTTAAGAGGAGAAAGTTACGTGGAAGCAGTTGGAGCTTGGTGAAGAGGATCCTAGGACCGAGTTCGAGGAGTAGTGGCCAGTCTCATATTGTAAGCTATTCTGTGAGATTAATATAAAGAAGCACTTTTTCCATCCCGCCAAATGATATCTTCAATATTTATGATTTATTTATATTTTGTTATGATATTTAACCCATTAATGAATATATAGAATGCATGCTCATAGTTTCTTGTTTGTCTTTTGGTGAATGCAGGTTGGCCTTGGGAGGAGATATGCACTAAGAAAACAATGAACCGCAAAGGGATCGACATCGGATGTGGGGTTTAAGGTAAGCCTACCAAATCCCTATACTTTTCATCTTATGTATGATTGTAGGGTACTGTTGGGATAGTTGTTAAAAGTAGGAGAATTTAGACAGTTAGCTCTGCCTGCACTTTAGAACCCTAGTGTATTCCATAGGGGGGTTTTCCCACTATAGCATTCACCTCAGTGTCAGGCTATGTCCTCCAACTGCTTCTTCTTCTTTATTAGGCTTCAATATCTTACATTTGTATACTCCTGTGCACTAAGCCAGAGAGCCAAGCTTCGCACCAGACAGGTTATATACGCACTAAGCACCTGATCCACCTTCCCAAAAATGGGTCAAGGAACAAATACAACTCCTCTATCAAGCATGAACCCTTACATGCATGTTTTATTGCACAAAGAAACTCAGAACTACTTAACTCTTGAAATTAGCCAATTACATCCCCTTCACTATATTACATTATTTCTTATTTATACTTTTACATTTACAAAAGGGCCTAATCATGGGTAAAAAATGGGACGACATCCCATAAATCGTTACAAAACCCTAAGAACCCCATGTTGGGTCCAGAAAACCCACAAAATAAGTGATATGCATGATCTCAGCTCCGCCTGGGTGCTCCATCCTCGATCACTTCTTCAAAGTCCAAAAAGTGGTCAAACCTCACCAAGATTTCCTAAAAACTTGGTTGAGGGCCAATAGGCCCCCAACACTCACCTCTGACTCGTACCGAGTCATATTTGGGAAACGCTGCTTCAAAGACCTCGAGATTAGATCGAAACACCTCAACTTTCTGATTCACCTGAGCCTCCTGCTCAACGAACTCCTAGATCATTTTCTCCGTAACAAGACCTTCCAAGTGTTGTTCTAATTTAGCAAACCCTTGGTCCAGTTGTTAACCTTGTCCTTCGATCTCTTCAAACACCGCATAGGATTCCTCTTGCACCGGTTGTAGTCTCTATGTTACTTCCATTACTCTGCCCTAGATGGCAGTAATCTGTTGTTGGGTCGTGCACTGATATTGTAATCTCTTCATTCTCTCGACTACAAAGAGTGACTTCATCTATGCTTGAACTGTCAGTGCATGTTGTTGCACCTCCTATAGCTGCGCTTTTAACCTCCTAAGCTATGGATCCTCTGTTTGGCATTCGTAGGTATTCACGCTTTTGTCTCTCAACTGTTTGCATTCTGAGGCCAGGGTTGTAATCCTTTCGACTCCGCTCTTAGCGGCTTTCTCCTTCTAGTCATGCACTTCCTGTGGAGTGCTTGGTACTTCTTGTATCTCCAAATCCGTTACCTTTGTTTGAAGCTGTTAGATAGCCTCAATGATCTTCATCACTTAAACCTTGAATGCCTCATTTTCCTCCTATGCCAAGCCTCGCACAGAGCGAATTGATCTGCTCACCACTTCTTTGACTACAGTGTACTCTGTGAGTAGTTGGTCCTTTTCCCTCTGTATCTTTTCTTTGTCTTCCTTGAGCATCGCCCAAAACTCATCTTTCTCATTTTCATACATGGTTACATAGTACCGTGCAACTCGTAGTTCCTCTAAGACTTCTTCTTTCTCTTTCTTCAAGGATTCGATAGAATTCTCCTTCTCCTCCTAGACTTGCTAAAGTTGAGCCTCTATTGAATATGAAATTCTTCTAAGTTGGGTTGGTTCATCCTCCAACTCTATAGTCTATGGCGAGGAAGGCGTAGTAGGGACTGTACGGACCAAGAAAATAACTTCCTGTACTTCTCTCAATTCATTTTCTATCCTACCATATAGTTTGACCTTATTCTCTCTATATCCCTGCAAGAGATCTTCAGGCGCATCCTCCATCACTCCACAGACTAGATTGATATCATATTCTGTGAGTGTAGCCTCTATTTGGGGCTTACTAGTGCAGGTCTTATTTCTTGCTGAAGGTTTTTGTGGAGAAACCTTACTCTTCTTTAATGTTTTTGTGGAGAAACCTTACTCTTCTTCAATGTTTTTGTCTTGATAGGGGGATCCTTCGATGGTGTAGCTTCACCTTCTCCTTTATTTTCTCCTTCTTCCCCTCCTACATATTGATTTACTTCATCTCCTCCTCCACCTGTGGGAGAGCTAGGTCCATTTTCCTCCGAGGTGTGGTCCTCCTCATCACTCTCTTTCTTTTTAACTTCCTCATTTTTATTTTTCTTCTTCGCACTTGACTATCCTGCATGTTCAACCTAGGTGACCAAGGGGCTTCCTATCATCTCAGGGTCAGAGAGTTTGACATCATCAACTGGTACAATGAACACCTTCGACCACTCCTTCTTGATCTGCTCCATGTCTTCGTTGGTCAGCTTGTAATAGGACTGTAATTATTCCTTGCTCTCATCCTTGTACGCAGTGATATAAATAAAATGAGGATCTGCATGGAACTTGGATAATGGTCTATTATGGTGTAATGTGCGTGTTGTCATGTGCAGGAATGACTCAATGGAAACCTTCAGTTGTTGATAGCAGTCATGGAATACTGCATTTGAATGCCATTTATTTGACATGTCATTCTGACGCAGACCCCCCCTGCCCTCGGGCCGAGATCCGCACAGGATCTTCACTAAAACCACGCCAAGAGTTAGTCAAACCCTTTGTTTGAGCCACAAAGGACTTCAGGTTTCAGGAGTATCTATATATCCCATAACTCTTGCCAAATGTCGAAATGTGAATTGTCAACGAGGGTTGACCGCTCCAACACACACCACCCGTTGCCACTAAATTCGACTTTTCAGGACTTGAGAGAATGACCCAACAACCGTTCCTCTTACCTTATGATTCCCCAAATTCTGAAATTTTGTATGCCACTTCAAAATACTTCACGTTTCACGACTTCGGGATTTTTAGTGTAAAGTGCCCCGACTCCTTGCCAACGGAAATGTCGAAACGTCGATCCTTGAAATGTTGAAATTCCCTTCAAGGATACTTCGTGTTTCGTGACTTTGGGATTTTCAATGCAGAGGGCCTTGGCTCCTTGTCATCAGAATTTCCAGTATCACGAACCCCAAAATACTAAAATTTCACCCTTAGCAATCCTTTTCACGATTCGGGTTTTAGAGTGACCAAGGATTTTGGTTTGCGCTCCGAACTTGCGAATTCTGAATCTCCGAAATGATATGACGGCCCAACAGACCACGATCAATGGTCCACGTTGATTCTTGATGTCAGGGTGGTGGATTCACCCAACTCCTAACCACCTTACAACTCCTCTGGATCCTACAGTCCTCGTGACTTCGCGAGTTCTCCACAGAGAATTCTGACCACCAGATGCACTCCTCAATGACTTTTTTCCAAACGACTCGGCATTCTCCCTCCTAAACTTAAATTCCATGAGACGATTTCATCCCCTGTCTCCCTTTGAGAACTCCAAAGGTGTTATCCTTCCTAATCTTTCACTTGTAAACTCCAGCTTTCCAAAAGGATCCCTGCTCGCACTCCTTGTGGAAAATATTTAAATAACCTCTGGTTATTTGAGTCTCCAACCCTGTACACTCCTTGCAACAGTGGTCCTTCAACCTTCCTTCTGGATTTATAAAATAAAAGGCTTCAATTGGCCTGCACACACCTTGCACGACTTTGTGCTTCACCTGCACTTTAGCTGGTATGACAACAATGGTATCTCTCCTGATCTTTCTGAGATAAAACTCAGACCCTTGTCAATGCACACCTTGCGGACATTCGTTGCACTCATTGCAGGAATTATCAGGAAGAGAAATATTTGAAACTCATTCTTCTCCTCTCTTAGACTTCACACAGTCAACATGAAATCATACACATAACACAGCATTGAAATAAATGCATACAGAGAAACAAAGCAACTGTAAACATACCATTCAACAAATGTAAACAGTAAGCATCACAACACCATGAAAATTGAGTCAAGGCTTCATATATTAACCCAAGTGCTTCTATACATGGGTTCTTCTCTACAGCTCTATGCTATAGCAGTATATCTTATGAATTCTGAATGATCATCTATTGTTACAATGATACAAGGGTGAGGGTGTCTATATCCGTTTTCCCTCCTACTCTCTAAATTGTCTAATCTATGAATTCAAATCTACCTACTTTCATTAATTACGTATAAATTCCTTTACATTCTACAGATGAGAGCAATGCTCAAGATCTATTTACAACATCTAATATATAAATGCAAGTATGCTTCCCCCAGCTATCTCATTAATATCTGCTTCATTAATTTTTCAAAACATTTCAAAAACGTGCGTTGGTGCTTTTCCAATTGTCTTATGCCTTTTATGTTGCTTGCTTGGTTGGATTCTTACAATGCTCCTACATCACATTCGTATACCATAAGGTTGAAAACTTCACGGACAATGGTTCCAAAGGTTCAATCTCTGGGAAGGTAGATCCTTGCGGCATTTTCTAAGTGACAAATGAAATCAACAAAAGTAGCCAGCTGAAGTGGAACTCGTGTCTGTGATCCTGTGATTTTCAGTAGTCCTTCGCAAGCTCATTGATGAGGTAGCTCACCCAATTCATCTGCATCCCGTCCATGAATTTCCCTACGAGGTCCACCATGAACCCGGTGACCTGTGTGGGGCGGTTCTTTCTGACGATATTGCTAGCTATGAGCTGGTGAGCGAGGCACACTACACCATCCTAGATAGAGGCTACCTTGTAGCCTCACTTTCCCTTATCAACTTCGTCATATGCCTCCTTAATGCATTATTCCAAGGAGATATCCGAGGTCTTCCCTAGGTAGAACTATTGAGGGTCGGATCCCTGCATGCTCAATCCTGTGATCAGGTAGATTAGCACCATATCCATGGTAATCTGCCTATTGAGCCACAGGTATCCACCATGATAGCACGACAATAGGAGTTTAACGCAAGCGTTAACCTCCTGATGTCAGCCAAAATGAGGAATTTTCATTACGTCAAGTATTGTGGACTGTGCTAGCTCCTTAATCCAAGGTTGGCAGACTATGCGAGGCTTCTTCCCAATTGTATTCATCAGGTATCTATGAGGGGTGAGCATGGCATAGTTCTTTATGTCTCCAAGGTTAAGGTCATTGTTCTTCAGGGGTGGGATATGTCCCAACTGGATTCCCGCTATGCATATCCCCTTCGAGATGTACGCAATGATCAAAGTGTACTCGTACTCTTGTGGGATGATGTCACGGTTAACTGAGCCAGTCAAAGGAGAGATATAATCAGGTAATATCGACGAGATATGCTTTGCATTAGCCAGATCATCATGATGCTTACTTCTCTTCTTAGTCACGGGGTTAGTACCACCCAAACTTCATGGAGTCGAAGGGGAAGCCTGCAGTCCCCTAGTCGATGATTCTTGAACACCTTCAGACATGGCTCTATCATCCATAAACTTCTTAAGGACCTCTTTGAAAGACTTCTTTAATTCAGTTTGTTTGCCACACATTCTCACTTTTAAATGGATAAGTTGGGGTAGGAGAATAGAAATACAGGGTAAAGAAGAGGATGACGATGTCTAGGTTCTAAAATCACATCTTGATGAACAATCATTTCTCTGTTAGCAATGTTAATCACAGATGACAAAAATGGTCACGGTGTAACATCAGACGGGTTAAATAAGAGAACATCGTAACAGATTCTTCCAATGAGTAGGACTGCTTCCATCAATGTGAAACTGTCCATTATGGCGTGGTCTCAACGTCCCAAATGCAGTCTGTTCGCCCATAAATGTGTTTCCTAGCCGTTTCAGACTGTTGTTCTAATGGTCAGGGCACCTCCAAGGGTCATGTAGGTTCGTTGAGGTGAAGTCCCATTCTGCGTGGTTCTGTTGTTCCAGCGAGTTTCAAATCTTGCAAACCTACATCCTGTGAAGTCTTCTCTATAACTCCCTATATATTTTCCAACCTGTTGACGGGAGAAATTGACCGTCCATCAACTGGGAGAGTGGAACCGGTCCGAGGTTGTCTAATAACCCAAGCCGTTTGGGATGATCCACCCTAACGGGTTTAGTGGCTCCATTAGCCGATCTAAGTCCTAAGAAAACAAAAAAGAAAACTACTCTAAATTAACTAATCTAACTAAAAACAACTATTAAAAAAAACTAAAACAAATCTAACTATTCTATATATACAATCTACTATCTAATACTATGCTAACTCTAAGAAATTAAATATTCTAACTACTAACTGAAATAAATCTTATTCACAAAATGTACAATAATTACAATTTACAGATTTGAATTAAAACCTGAAAAACTCATTTGCATTCTGTCCTAAGACAGGGAGAGTTATTGTTTTTTGATTTTATAATTTTGTGAAACGAAATACAACAAAACTAACTAAACTAAATAACTAATATACTAACTCTAACTACAAATCTAAACTAAACATATATCTAACTAAACTACTTAAATTATACTAACAAATAAACTATTGAATACTAAAAAAAAAAAAACTGACCTGAAGTAACGCTCTAGGTTTGTCCTGTGTGTAATGATTGTCTTAGCTGATCGGAGGGAGGAAACCCACACCGAATTTTCCAAGAGCTCGTCGTAAACGGAAAGTTGTAGTGCTCTTTTAAATATGATTACAGGACAAACAAGACATAAAAATTACAACAATCTTATGATTTATAAATCTTCACAGTTAGATAAACCGGTATGCAAAGATCTATACAAAATTATTCAATTAATGAAGAAGAGAAATATGTGATTCATTAACTGAAACAAAGTAATTGTTGTATTTTTAAGTAATGAAAGAAATCAGATATGGATAAAACATTAATTAAATCATATCATTCTGCAATAGACTATGATAGATAAAGTAGCCTATAATCAACTACAAAGTGACATGCATAAACTTGAAACAAAAGATTGATATTATGAAAGAGAACGTTGTAGAAATAACATCAACTCTCGTCTCAGTTTGTATTAGAAATCCATATCATGGTTCTCCCACAAGTGAGGATCTTCCTTATTAAAAAAAATAATAAGTATTTAAAGACCTTCCACAGGGTAAAACAACGCTTTGGAAGTTATCAAAACTATTTACAGAAAATCTGGGAAAATATCCCAAGTTTCTCTCTCTAACTCAAACTAACAACTTAAAAATAAAATTATATCACGCAAATAACTCCTAGACTGTCCAGCATGTCCAATGCAATTCAAATGTACCTGAAAGAGGTCAAAAAAGGACAAGTTAAGAAGGTATTTTGTTGATAAAAAACTGATAAAAATCTAATTCTAAAGACTAGCTACAGAATCTTACGATTCTGTAGCTGGTCAAAATCACACACATAATCGTATTAAAAATCAATTTAAATCCTAGAAAATACATTCGAACTATCAAAAGATATTTGATTGCTAAAAGCCTTATTCAAATCGACACTTGTATGAAAATCAATCAAACTAAATCAAATGATAACATAGACAACTTCACTATGTTTAATTCGTTATCACTAATTTGGGTAGACAACAGTGTATTGGATAACTGAACAGTAATGAAATCGTTTTCATAACCAATTGAAATCAACAGGAATAGATGCTTCAGCTATCCACAGATCACTTCGAATTGAAACCAAATCAACAAGATCATTTTCTCAAACTGATATAACTGTATTAAATATAAACGATCATGCTAATCACTTGTAAGTCAAATCAAAATAGGAACGAATCAAAACGGATTGAGGCTGGCAAATCGTTATAGATTAACATTGTTTCCATGATTTTTGCAAATAGATCTTCAACACAGGTCAAATGTAATCCAAATCTAAGCGAAAAGAAACCCCAATTCATTATATTAATCCAAGCAATTCATAAAACGAATTTGATATTGAAAACACATACCTGGGATGATTGATCAAGGGTTCAAGAGTGTGAGAGGTTGGATGGGTGAGAGGGGTTCTGAGGCACAGGCCTGGAGAATTCATAGACATTTCATCAAATGCACACAGACCCAATATGTTCCCTTCAGCCATTGAGAGGATCTGAAAAATGACCTGAAAAACATGAGCTAGATCTCTGTAAAAACTCGATTTCTGAGGAAACCGCCCATGAAGAAGGTAAAGGGGCTAAAATCGGTTCTGGGTTTACAACGGTTTGATCTAATTCAAATCCATTTTCCCATAATCGCTCACGCAAAAATGTGACTCTGGAGACAATTACGGGGGCAGTCTTAAACAGTCTTCTCTGGAAAAAATGAAACCAAAACTTACTCTGAACACCATGGGGGTTCAATTCGCCCTTCAAGAGCCAGGAGAGAACACAGAGTGGACAGGGGTTTGGGTAGGGTCAACGCATGGTCGAATAACTCACAGGCTTACCCGAAAACTAACAGAGGTAACCTGGGAAAGGGGGAAGGCATTAATGCCTAAATGTGTGAGGTGGTGGAGCTAGCTCATTACATGCACAACAGTCATATCCATTATACAACCACTGGTGCAAATAACTATTCAAACTAATATGCATATGTGTTACAAACTATGCCATTTCAATCAACCAATGGATATATGGTATGTGGACCAAACGTTTGCGCGAGCAAAGTTTTACCATAGGTTTAAAATCAAATCAACAAATCGAAATCATACCAAGGGTTTGACCATATGAACTATGTGTTGCATAAAACGATTTATACCAAGGGTTTTTTCACAACACAAATGTGTTTTTGTGAAATCAATGTGCCAAGTGAATCGATCAAGAACATGTAAATCCAAATCACCAATGCATCATAAACTCGATCAAATGAATATCCCCACAGTCTTGTAAACAAAGTCTCATTAACAAATAAGAATATCAAAAGAATAATGATCTTAGAATCTTGTCAATTGTGTAACGATAAATAAATTGGAAAATATGATGAGCATATAAACAAGAGCGATCATAAAAATCTAATGACGTTTTTAATATGACTTCGAAAACCAGCGTTTTCATGCTTGTAGTCGTGAAAACGAGAACTAAGGTAAGTGTGAAAATGCATATAAAACAATGGTGTGGTTTTATTGGAAATATTGCGACGAAATCAAAGTTTGCAAAACATTGGTGTAGGCATCTTATAAGGACAGTATGAAAATGCAAATTGGCTACCAACAATGGCGACACACTGGGAGAAGCAGTTATCTCTGCCAAAAGAACAAATTCAGATTGTGATAATGAGAAAATTTCGAACTCAAAAACAACAACCAAAAAATCGTATAAACATCATCATTAACCAAATATTCCAGCAGTGTTTAAAGGATGAAAAATGATAATAGTCTTAAGATAAGTGAGCCACGATATTAAAGATAAAATATCCAATACTGTTGACAGAGCCACTGCTACTAGCAGGCGTCCATAGCCTCGACAGGTTTTCCATTTAACCCACTATGATATCCGTATCCTAACAAGAAGTTCCAGATCATAATAAAGGACATTTTAAGGTCAGAGGTTTCATATTTGCAAATTTTCATATACCCGACATTGCTTCGCTGCTAGCAAGCCTGTTCAGTACCCCAACAAAGTTGTCTTGGTGTCATGCATGCATTTACCTGCTGCCAGTAGACCTGTTCAGCATCCCGACGGGTTTAGAAGCACTTCCCACATCTCTTTTATGTTTTAATTTTTTTTTAAAGATATATGCTTGAGCGGGGTGACGCTGAAAACTACGATATTTTAAACATATTTTACAGACCTCGACAGAATTTTTTAGAACTGTCCTTCATCAAGATCCAGAGATGATTTATTTACAAAACCAACCTTCGAAGGCACGGAGACATCTTCTGAGTTGTTCCTTTAAGGAATAGGGACAGCGTAAAAAGATAATAGATTATCATGACAGCCTTCACTCAGAGATCGAAATCAATTAACTTCTTTCAAACAACAAACTTTTTGCCAACACAGATGTAAATTTCAGAAGTATGCAATTGATGTTTATACAATTTTTTAGCAGTCAGTTCAGAGGAAGAATTTTCTGTTTTCTTTGTCTGACCAGTTCATAATGCAGGTATGTGTATTTCAATAGCAAAAACTAGTAATAATAAGGGAGAAATCAAGACACACCAGCGGAGAAAAAATTGGAAAGCCAAGAAATCCAAACAACAAAACAAAAAACAAACATGTACATAAGGGGCATCTAAAAACCTCATGCAACAAATCTAAAAACAAAAGTAGAAAAATCCTATTTGATGGGAAAGCAGTCCTACTCATGGTACCTTGGGTCAGGGTTGATTTAGATTCATTTATCTCTTTACTTTTCATTTAAGATTTTCATGACGATATTACGTTTTCGAAAATAAATGTTAAACTAAGAGTAAAGAGAAAAGGATCAAGGGGGCTTCCCCGACAACAACCGTATTATGGTTCTCATGGTGCACCCATTTGTGTTCATGACTGCATTATTACAAAGAGAAATAGTGAGAAATCAAACTTAAAGAAAACCTATTTCTAAACCTACCCTAACTATTAAACGAATCAGTATACTACGTGAAGTCATGTTTCCAATGTGGCCATTAGAGTAACTCCAATCCTGCAATGGAAAAAAAATCAAACATTATTAAAAAAATGGTAATATATCAACAAATGACAGAAACATATCATGCTTACCTTCATAATCAACATCTAAAAACAAAGTAAGCATGATCTTACCATTTCCTTGGATATTCTTGTTGTATGAATCCTCCAGCCATTGCGCAATCTTGTCGTGATAAGGGTAATATTGGCATGGGCGAGTGTAAGTAGGTTTTAAAAACTTATCAAGATTACGAGGAAATGGAATAACCATCAGCAAAGGCTGAAATGCCCCATCCTCCTGATAGTTCTCTAAGTGTTCATTAATTTATTCACATGGAGGATCTAAAAGAAATATGTCATGCCTACTTCCAAAATACTTGGGTAAAAATAACGCAAGCTCAACTTTGTCTTCATTATGAATTTTTTTTATATAAGAATATTCAAGCCATCCTAAGATCCTATCACAAAAATGAGGATGTAAACCATGACTTTGATAAAACGAATATATCAATGGGAAACATATCATAGGATAATTCGTGCAATCAATTAGATCATTGGGTTGAATGTTTCCTTCGTTGAGATTGATCATTTCAAAATGTGAAGCATAAACATTAAGATTCGAGCTAAGTAAAGAACGAATATGAAACTTAGAATGTTTGATCTCCATAAAATATAGTGCATTGTATTTTTCAGCAATAAAATGTGTGAAATCATCCCGCAACATGTCCTCTTCCCATATGAGTGATGAAAGTGAACAAGAGTCAAATCCGGTTTTATCAATGTTATGCTCTGAATTAATTTCACCAAAATTTAGCATATCGAAAGGATGTGATTGTGGTGGAAAAGAGTAGTATGTTGTAGGTAAGATGTCAAGTCCACCAGAATCCAGGAATAGATCAGGATATAAAGAATAAAAGGAATTAGAAATAAGTAGATAAAAAGAATCTCTTGAACTATGATACTCAACAATGGTATTCTCAAGACAATTCTCTTCACTTTCTTTAAAATTATTACTCTGTTTTGGTGACGAATTCCTCAACATGATATGATCATCTAGATTTTCCTTTTGTGTGATAGATAATTCAAAATTTATTTGACAAGAATCTAGTCTTTCCTGTGAACAAGGTGCATTTTGAGGATGAAGGTTTAAGGTTTCTTATTCTAGTTGCATCTCTTCTTCTCTAAACGGTTTCATAGGAGTACTAGAACATTCAAGAAGATTTTCGTCGCTGAAGTGTTCTTCAATGACTGATTTTAAATGTTGATTAGAGCATGAGTTACAAGAATGAGGGTATTCACCTTGAGCCAGAAATGAATCATCTTCCATACTAGTCTTAGACTGAAAATACAATGATTC
>SNQJ01S0242580.1:0-13390 GCA_010110895.2 Picea sitchensis
TGGACACCTTCAGTTTTCCACCTTGAGTTGTACACCTGTAACCAACAGAATCTAGAACTCCCAAAGATATCAAGTTCTTCCTTAGTTCGGGTACATGTCTTACATCTATGAATGTTCTTATAGAACCATCATGCATTCTAATCCGAACGCTACCAACTCTAACAATTCTACAAGAAAAATCATTTCCCATAAAAACAACACCATCATCAATAGATTGGTAAGTTGAGAACCAATTTCTATGAAAACACATGTGGCTGGACGCACCAGAATCTAACAACTAATGTTGACATTGATGTGAAACATCACAAGTAGACAATAGCTCATCAACCATACCTGAACCTGAACTTGAACTTGAACCTGAACTTGTTTCAACTACATTAGCTTCCTTTACTTCTTTTGTGGAGTGCTCCTTGGTTGCATTCTGTTTTTTCAAGCAATCCTTCTTGAGATGTCCATATTTTCCACAGAACCAACATTTATGCTTACTCTTCTTGCCCTTTTACTTAGACCTTGATGTACCCCTCTGACTTTTCCCTCTTTCTATATATCGTCCTCTGACCACCATTGCTTCTGCTGTAGAGTTTTCCTTATTCGATTTCTTCCTCATTTCCTCACACAACAGAGCTCCCACAATAGTGTCATAATCAATGGAATCTGTTGGGTTAAACCACACAGTTGTGACCATATGATCCCAAGACTCAAGAAACAAACACAATAGTGTAATATCCTTGTCCTCATCATCAAACTTTACTTCCATAGCACTTAATTGAGAAATCAAAGTATTGAAGACATTCAAGTGATCAACAATTTTCATACCTTCTTTCATCCGCACGATGTACAACTTCTTCTTTAAGAAGATTATGTTTGACAAGTTCTTTGTCATATACAAACTCTCTAGTTTGGTCCACAAACTTGTTGTTGTCGTCTCTTCAACGATGTTAAAAAATACCTCATATTCTAGACACATACAAACAATACTGAGGGCCCTTTCATCCATATCCTCCCAGTCCTCGTCTGTCATGCTTCCCGGTTTCTTTGACCTTTTAGCCAATGACTTTTTCAATCCTTGTTGTACAAGCAAGTATTTCATCTTGAGTTTCCATAGTGCAAAGATATTCTTACCACTAAACTTTTCAATCTCAAATTTGGAACTTTTCGTTTTCGCCATTAGCAAAAACAACTCCAAAACCCACTTCTTATAAACTAAACCCTTTTAAATATGAAGGAGTTTTAAATATGAAGGAATAATGGTATGAACCCCCAAATAAATATTAAATAAAAAAGGGTTTAAAACACAATTATTTAATGTGCAAAACTTAAAACCTTTTAAACATCCACCTTTACTCAAAGTTCACCTCCAACCATAATCGATTCTCTATAATAGGACAAAAAAGGGAGCTCACCTTTATTAAACCTCACCTCCACCTTAATTAAATAATCAATCCTCCACCTTTTAATAAAAAAAGACAACCATTCATACTTGCAAAAAAATTTAGTTTATACCATGCAAATTTTTTGTTTTTAAGATCGTTGCACCCTCTATGAGTATCACTCACGATGATTTCTAAATCGTTGCACCTTGTCAATGTATAGCCTACGATGATTTGGAACCAAATTTCCACACCTTTTACTACTATGCACCTGCGACAATGTCACACTATGTATAGTGTGCGTCCTGCGACGACGACGCACTGTCCCACGGGGATGACCCATGACGATGTAATAAAACCCATCCTCAGCTCTCCACTTCCACTTCGCTCGGCTCGGCTCTTTGATCCAGCGACCAAAATATTTTCTCCTTCACTTTATGCTCCTTCAACTCTGTGCTCTGATACCACTTGTTAGGCAGCGGAAGAAAAACATAGAAAATATAACAGAGCATAAACTAAGCAATATCAAACATGCATAAAACCAAGCACATCAGTCATACACTTGACACAATGATTTATGTGGAAACTCAAATCGGGAAACAACCACGTGCAATGATTATCGGTCTTTTTTAATTCAAGGGAGAACTGCAATAGCCTTCATAGGCATACAATCATCCTCTCCTCACACACTCACTGCTCTCTAGCTCGCATTGTGTTCTACCTCTATGGGTATGCTCGTATATATAACATCTATCACTCAGTTAGACAGACTTATCATAAATCGATCACATAGTTACACGAACAATTCATAAGTAGATTTCATGCATGCACATGTGCATGTGCGTCTTCATATGCATGTGCATATGCATGTGACCACATGAGAAATTTCGTTGGCATGTTTCCAACAAGAAGATCCAGATTGTTTGCATCGGTGAGGACAAGGGAAAGAGACATGCATGGAAGAGAAAGTATTATAGATTTGACATGATCTAAATTTTCCATTAATTATATGATCAATAATTACTGGCCAACACTCCCCGTAACGGCTTCCACTGCTTACTGAAATTTTTCCACTACCGTGACAATGGACGTTCTTGGAACCAAAACAATTATGCAACTGTTTTTTCAGTTTTTATTATTTTCCCCTAATAGTTAAGTCATTATTTTTTACGATGACGATGGAACCCCAAATTATAAGAGGTTAATACGCCTATCAACGTAAATACATTCATACATAAAAATTCACATTTCCCAATAATGAATACATTATCTCTATATATATCTATTCACACTTGCTCATGAGGCCCCTTTACTAATAGGGTGACCCTATTACATATATATTTACACATTACATGTACATTTAGGCCCATATATGCCCCCCTTGGGGTAATATCATATACACATAGCCCTATCTATGCTCCCCTTGTGTCATAACATTCCATCACTTGAATATGAACCAATGCGAACGACTCACTCTAAGTCTGCACAACACATAGAAAACATGAAAACATGAATTAAACCCCCGATGTCGCAATGATCACCTAAAAGTTTGTGCAACGTGATGTAGCTGGAGCTCCTCCAACATTTTAAGACTTCTATTAACCACTGGCTCACCAACGAAAGAAATCACTCATTCCTTGTCATTACACCCAACACCAGATCTTCACCGACACTTCTTAGAGAAGTTCATGATTTTATTTCCAAAACAAGAGTTTGTGTTTTTCTTACCGAAATAAGTATTATGGGACAAAGTCTCACATGGATCCCACTGAGTGATCGACAAGATATTCCTAGGATTAGCCTAGTTATCCTAGACAAAAGAGGGTTTAGAATTCTATGGTTTCCCTAGATATATATATTCAAACACATCGATTCATCATTAACCTAAGAAGTGGTGGAGATTGCATACCTTTATTTGTAGATTTTCCTTCCTAAATCCTGGCTATTGCAGAACTGAAATTCCAGCTCCAAGCTCCACAAATTTCTTCTTTCATACAAAAGACAAGCCATACCTCTCTACCTCTATACTTGGGATTAGAATCCTAGATCTAATTTGATTCTAATAAGATCTATAATATAATGAATTAGATCTAAACATTTATGAACTGAACACAAATATTATGGAGGAAAACCAATGATCTACTAATTAAAACATAGAGAATACATACAATATCATACCTTGATAAAGATGCATCCTCCCTTGAATCCTTGCTCCTTGATCCTCCCTTAGATTCTTAGTCAGGATAGGCATTGTTATCACCTGAGCTTGCGTGGGTCCTGTGAGTGGATGGTTTATACCTGAGTCTATGCCCATGCCCTGTTTTTCTCTCTTTCACAGGCCATGTCTTTAATTTTCCCCTTCAACTGACAAAGTCGTTTTGTTTTCCCCTTCTTGTTTAAGCACTCATATCTGTTACCTCTATCACTGATCCTTCTGTTTTCCCAAACCCTTAGCCAGTCATCCAAGTTTTTATTTTATGCAAGCCATAACCATGAGCATAAAGCACAACACTTAGAGCGGTCTGATATGGACTCAAATCAAGCGAACGAGCAAGTTCAGTTTTTAGCAGAGGAGATTCCATTCGAAGTTCAAATTTGTGACCCTCAGGTGATCAGGATCATAAAGTCACAGGAATTTTAACATCGGACAAAGGCCCAAAGTTGCGAGGTCAATCCTAGCCGTTGGCACTAGGAAGGGAATGTGGCAAAAGATCAACATTTCACGGTTTCAGAACTTGGGAAGTGCAGAGGCAAGGTTGTTAGAACTCAGGAAATGATCTGGACCTTTCAATTCAGAAGGGCATGTGGCGCAGGATCAACGACTTCATGGTTTTGCGAGTCAGAAAATTCCAAGGGGAGAGTCGTAAGGACTCGCGAGGTGCAAACTCGTGGAATGGTATGGGTCGTTGGATCAAGGAAAGTCATCAATCGTTGATCTGAGGCGAGCGCAGAAATAGAAATTGGGAGAATGGAGGTGAGTAGCCTTTCAACTTCCCGAGATGCGAAATCTTGATACGATGAAGATTATATCTGGACCGTGGATCTTATAGGGACAGGTGGTAGCCGATCTGATGGTTCGTGGAAGTGAATTCTAGGAGTTTTGGGAGAAATCGTGGTCGTCCGATGCATAGAAGATCCGATCGTCGATCTGAAGAAGGGAAATTTCGCAATATCAAGTATCGGGAGAGTGTAGTCAAATGATGTGAAGGCCCTGAAGCGAAAAATCACGAGGCACCCAGGAGATGGCCCCATGGTCATGGCTCGAGGTTGCATGCATGACAAATGTGGTGAAGGAGAAACTGGCACTAGGAGATTTGGGAGCACGAAGGAGAGAGTGTGAATTTCATGATACTTGCATCAAAAGACGAAGATGGTCGTGTGAGTTAAAGAACAATACCATCATGGTTTCAAGGTGCCAGGTTAACTCGAAGGGCTCCTAGCAGTGCATGGTAGATCCTCGGGCGTTAATTCCCATCCTGATCCCGATGGAGGAAGTTAATGATAAAGTGAGTGGTGGTTGAAACCCAGGCTCACTCCATAAATGGAAGGTATGGAAGGTTCGGCCGTGGGGACTGAATCGTCAGCCCGTGGTACTCTTGCGAGCAGATTTTCATGCAATTCCCATGCTGATCTGAGCTCGCGTCTAACAAAAGAATGCCCACATAGTCTGACAGAGTGGGCACCGACTGCAAGCTTTGAATGCAGGGGTTCGATCACACTACTGGTAGTTGCAGCAGTTTTGAGTATATATACTCAGTTTTGATATTTTTTTATGGTCGATGGTTGAGCTAATCTCCCACATTGTAATGTTTTAATGAAGATCTGGTTCTCTGGTTATGTAACTTTATTTGAGACTTCTTTTTTAATGAAAGTGAGCTTCTATTTCCATCGTATTTGTGTCTGATACTAAATGTTCATGATTGAAGGATTCACATGGATGTTTATGACCAAGTTGTAATGGATATTTGATTATAGTGCAATTATAACGTTTTCAGTTTCTTGAAATCCTGAATTCAAGAGGATCTTGTTTTCAGAGTTTTTCCTCCTTAGGTTGTTGGAAGACCTGATGTCCAGAGAAAGCCTTTACATCTTCTCCTCAATTTGTTACTCCTACTCACCCTTACTACAAATTACTGGCTGAAGTTTATCAAGACCTCATTTTCTTGTGCATACTGCCCCAGTTTTATGAGTTAAAATGATATTATCTTGAGTCTTCCCCATTTGACCTCTTTAATCCATTAACACTGACATATAAACTGATGGGTACTTGGATTATCCCTGCCGCAATCCAGAGGTGACTTCTGGTGCTAACATTTATGGCATCGTTGACGGGGACGAATTGAAGATTTTCCCTGGGATAGAAAGACAAATCTTACTGATTCTGAAGGTGCATCAGCATTCAGTACCATTGTCAATTGCAACCTGCACCTAGTGACTCCACTATCTGGCGAATCCACTGGTCTGACTCCACTGTTTGAGCTGGTTCCGAAAGGAAGACACACGAGGCCTCATACACAACTGCCTCTGACCACACCTGAAGCTGACCCACAGGAAATTATCAGGAGAGAAAAGACCCCTCAAGAAGGTACTTTGGCTTCTGAACCAGGTAATTTTGGTAATTTTCATAATATTCCTTCAGAAACCCCAGTTACTGTTTCTGTTTCTCCTGTTATTCCATCTATTGGAGTTTCCATAAATTTGAATTTCAGAAATTTTCCGGTTGATTTCTCTTCTCCTAGTGTCGTTTTGGAAAGAGAAAGCTTCGACACTCCTGTCTCTCCTGAAGTTGTACCGTGGCTCAGATCCAGGACCTTAGGAGAATTCCACACCCCTGGATTTACCATTCCTCCTCCTATTAGAGTTGTTGCAACATAAAACTTTGTTCCTACCATATTTTCAACCTTTTTCGCAAACACTTAGTTGTTTCCCTTTTCCCCCAGAAGCACAGTTCCGGTCTCACCTGTCCGAGCTCCATCTCCACCTGCTTCTCTTCTTGTTTGCACTCCAATGGTTGGAGAAAATTCCCCTAGGATTAGAATGGAAGCTATAACAACTACTAGGTATGCCCCTCTTGTTTTTCCTCAGCCTCTGAATGCCCTCCCAGCAGATGGCTACCTTAAGCAGTTACCCAAGTTCACAAGTGAGGGACAAATAACCGCAAAGGAACACCTTGAGGCCTTTTACAGTTTTACAGATTATCATGTCATCATGGATGCATATGTATGGATGAGGATATTTGTTCATATCCTTGAGGTCGAGGCTAGGAAGTGGTTTAGGGCCTTGTCTCCTGGATCTATCGATGGGATTGCAGCCCTAGATGAACCCTTCTTAAAGAATTGGGGGGATAGAAAGGATTTCCTTTATAATATTACAGAGTTTGGATCATTGAAGAAAAAGTAAGGGGAATTTGTTTCCGACTTCTCAGAGAGATTTAATAAAATGTATAGAAAAATGCCCATTGAGGTTAAGCCTACAGAAACCTCTGTAAATATTACTTATTCTAGTTCTTTTGACCTTGATTTCTTCCTCCTGTTAAGAGAAAGGAGAGCTACCTCATTGGCTCATATGGAAGATGCAACCATTGAAGTAGAATCCAATATTATGGTGGTTGATGAGCTTAGGAGTAAGGATGATAGGTACAAAAGAAGGGGAAGGTCTGAAACTTCAACCTCTTCCTCTGTTTCCCACCCTCAAGATGATGAGGTTATCAAATTGGTAAAATCTCTTTCTGCTGATATGGAGAAGATAAAAATTGAAGCAAGACAGGCCTATAGAAGTACTCAAAATGATGATAATAGAGGTATCTTTAGGAGACCTAATAATTCTCCTCATATACTTCCAAGAGATCAAATAGGTCAGGATAGCGATGATCAAAGAATTCAAGCCCCTCTCCAAAATAACATTGTCACTCATGAAGAAGAAGAGGAAGAGGAGGTTGATCCCGAAAACCATTGTCTTGGGGATACCTCCTCATTTCCCCATTTAACTCAGTCTACATATGAGGAGTCTCTAATGGACAACCAACTAAATGAGCTGAGTAAAGGGGAAAAAACCAACCACACTCCAAACATATATAATCTGAGGTCCAAACAAAAAGAAGGAAAATCAGACATCCCCGATCGACCTACCATAGCAGAAACACCTGGTAAAGATATTGGAGACTGAAGTAGGGAAAATAAGGCACAGACCCCCCCACCGATGGTCAAAAGTCTCGTTCCATAAGTGAGAGAAATTCTAAATCCCCCCTCTTTCAACTTTGAGCATGAAATACAAAATATTAGAATCCATGTACCCATTTTACAGTTGGTCAAGCATGAAGACTTCAGAAGGTGCCTTTCCAAAATGTTGCAGCCCGAACCTTCATCTCATTCCACAGACTCAGTAAACCTCCAAGATGAGAAGCCTGCAGTCATCCTAGGTCCTTTGGTAGAAGATAGAGATGATTCATCCCCTCCCTTCTATAATTCACTGAACATACATGACAAGGTGTTGCACAACTATTTGATGGATTCAGGGGCATCTCACAATCTTATGCCTAAGATTGTCATGGAAGAGCTCGGTCTGGATATTACAAAAGCCTACCACGAATTGTATTCTTTAGAATCCAAGAAGGTCAAGTTCCTTGGGGTTATCAAAGACTTGGATGTATCTCTGTTCCAGCTGCCAATGAAAAGTGTGATCATGGACATCATGGTAGCTGACGTTCCCCCTAAGTTTGTGATGTTTCTGTCTAGATCTTGGATAAAAATACTAGGAGGAACTTTGCAGATGGACCTCGCCTATTCTACCATTCCAGTGTTTGGGGGTGATCATAGGAGGCTTTACAGAGAAGCTCAATTGGCCTACATTATTAGTGATGAAGAAAACCGCACAAACCATCCTATCTTTTCTCTTGACACAGATTTGGGATCTAGTGTGCTGCAACTCACTGACGCTCCTGAACCTCCTTTGGAGATCAAAAAGAGGCCTATTACTTTTTGTGAAAATTCCCCTCCTATCACCTCTGTGTGGAAAATGTTCTTTGATGGAGCCTCTTCTAAGGAAGGTGATGGTGTTGGAGTGGTTCTTATTTCATCTGCTCAAGAGATTATAGCTCTGTCCTACAAGTTAGAATTCAGAGCTACCAATAATGTCGCAGAGTATGAAGCTCTTGTTTTAGGTCTAAGGGATACAAAGGACATGGGAATTGAAGAGATATCAATATTTGGGGATGTTGATTTAATTTTCCATCAAGTCAGAAATATCTACCAAGCTAAGCACCCTATGCTAAGAAGTTATAGAAATGAAGTGTGGGACTTTATTGACAATTTTTTCCTAGCTTTCAACATTCCATTTATTCCAAGAGAAGAAAACATCATGTTTGATTCTCTAGCTATTTCAGAAAGCAATTTCAGAGTCCCTTTGCCACCAAAGCTTAGGTATGATGTAGAAGTAAATTACAGACCCTCTAGAGTATATAACTGACAATGTCAAGCATTGAAAAGTATTTTAGGATGATCTTGAGGTCAAAATATTCCTTGAGACGATTGATGAGTTTTCTGCGCTACATATCGATCAATATAATGATTCTGGAAGTAATCCTCATGCTGATGTTTTCTTGAACAAAATCGCTAATCACCATATTGTTTAGTTTCCTAACAATCACATTCCAAAGGGATTGGTTCCTTTGGAAATATTATTTGGCGGAAATGATGTGGCAGTGAAAGTTAAAGGATAGGTTGACGTTGCTGATGTAACTGAATGAAACATTGGTACAGATAAAGATCCAAAATTTGTCAAGTTGTCGAGAAGTCTGTCAAGGGAATAAAGGGTTGAATATGATGAGATATTAAAGGAGTTTGTTGATGTGTTTGCCTGGACTTATGAGGATCTCAGAACATACGACACAAGCATCATTGAGCATAAGATCCCACTAAAGGAAGAGGTCAAGCCATTTAGGCAGAAACTAAGGCATATCAACCCTATGATGCTGCCTATCATGGAGGAAGAAGTAAATAAGATTTTACATGCCCAACTTATCGTTCCTTTGAGGTATTCTAAATGGGTGGAAAATTTGGTCCTAGTAAGAAAGAAGAATGGAGAAATCAAACTTTGTGTGGATTCTAGGAGCCTAAATAAAATCTCCAAGAAAGATAATTACCCATTACCGAAAATAGAGCACATATTGTAGAGGGTGACAGGTGCATCCAGGATATCCACGATTGAAGACTTTTCTAGCTACAATCATATTTCTGTCTTACCTGAGGATAGAGAGAAGACAACATTCACCACTCCATGGGGTACACTCATGTATGCCAAGATTCCCTTTGGATTGATGAACGCAAGAGAAACTTTTCAAAGCGCCATGGACACCGCCTTTATTGGGGAAAGGGATAAATTTGTTGTCATTTATCTTGAAGACATTACAATTTTCTCCAGGATTGATAAAGAACATTGTCATCATCTGAGAAAGGTATTCCAAAAATGCAGAAAAATTGATCTCTCCTTGAATTCCAAGAAGTCATTGTTTTCTATGAAAGAGGGAAAATTACTGGGGCACATAGTATCAGCTAAGGGAGTAAACATTGATCCCAATAGGATGGAATCCATCCAAACCTTATCACTCCCTAGATACAAGAAATAAGTTCAGTCTTTCTTGGGGAAGATTAATTTTCTGAGAAGGTTTGTTTCTAATTTTGTTGAACTGGTGAAGGACATTACAACCATGTTGAGGAAAGGAAACAAAATCAAATGGACTGTTGAATCTCGTAGTTACTTCGATCAAATAAATAAGGTCGTGACTGAAGCACCTATGCTCATCAGTCCTAATTATTCCAAAGATTTTATGATTTTCTCCTTTTCTTCATTTGACACCATGACAATCGTTTTGTTTCAGAAGAATGATGAAGGGTTCGAGCAACCCATTGCCTTTTTCAACAGGGCATTGAGAGATGCAGAGCTGAAATATGACATCATGGAAAAACAAGCCTATGCCCTGGTTAAGGCTCTCAAATCCTTCAGGGTTTATGTTTTGAATTCAGAGGTCATTGCATATGTCCCTTCAACTTCTGTGAAGGATATTCTCATTCAGCCCAACATGGATGGGAGAAGGAGAAAATGGATTTATAAAATCATTGACTTTGACTTGGAGATAAGACCCAATAAGTTGGTTAAGGGTCAAGGTTTAGCCAAGCTACTAGTTGAAACTAATTGCAAATCCTTAGGGGTAAATTTCATTGATTCCATATCGGGTATCGAGAGAGTGTAGTCAAGTGATGTGAAGGACCTGAAGTGAGAAATCGCAAGGCACCCAGGATATGGGCCCATGGTCATGGACCGAGGTCGCATGTAGGACAAATGTGGTGAAGGAGAAAATGGCACCAGGAGCTTTGGGAGTGCAAAGGAGAGAGTGTGAATTTCATGAGACCTGCACCAAAATACGAAGATGGTCATGCGATTTAAAGAACGAGACCATCATGGTTTCAAGCTTCCAGGTTGACTCGAAGGGTCACTAGCAGTGCATGGTAGATCCCTGGGAATTAAGTCCCGTCTTGATCCCAATGAAGGAAGTTAATGATAAGATGAGTGGTGGTTGAAACACCAAATCACTCCATAAATGGAAGGTATGGAAGGTCCGACCATGGGGACTGAACCGTCAGCCCATGGTACTCCTACAAGAAGATTTTGTTGCAACACCCATGCTGATCTAAGCTCACTTCTGACAGAAGAATGCTCGCACAGTTTGACAGAGTGGGCACCGAATGGAAGCTTTGAATGCAGGGGTTTGATCACGCTCCTGGTAGTTGCAATAGTTTTGAGTATAGATACTCAATTTTGATATTTTGTTATGGTTGATGGTTGACCTAAGCTCCCGTATTGTAATTTTTTAATGAAGCTCTGGTTCTCTGGTTATGTAACTTGATTTGAGACTTCTTGTTTAATGAAAGTCAACTTCTATTTCCATATTATTTGCATCTGATACTGAATTTTCATGCTTGAAAGATTCACATGGATGTTTATGACTGAGTTGTAATGGATGTTTGATTGCAGTGCAGTTATAGCGTTTTCAGTTTCTTGAAATCTTGAATTCAAGAGGATCTTGTTTTACAAGTCTTTCCTCCTTAGGCTGTTGGAAGACCTGATGTCTAGAGAAGACCTTTACATCATCTCCTCAATTTATTCCTCCTACTCACCCTTACTACAACTTACTAGTTGAAGTTGATCAAGACCTCATTTGCTTGTGCATACTGCCCCAGTTTTATGAGTTAAAACGATATTCTCTCGAGTCTACCCCATTTGACCTCTTTAATACATTAACTGTCACATATAAACTGATGAGTATTGGGCTTACCTCTTCTGCAATCCATAGGTGACTTCTAGTGCTAACATTCACTTCTAACTTCTAGATGTGATGGATAGAGAAAGAACCTATGCAAATGAGTATCACAACAATACTTCTGAATTATCCTCCTTTTTCCTTACTCACCTTTGTTATATAACTCTCTAGAGGAGGCTTGGGAGAGCTTCTATATCCTCTAGACATCACTAGAGATTCACATGTTGTGAGCTCCTGCATCCTTGACACAAAGATACAAATCATCCCTCACTCATCTTGTCGTAACTCCCTGAATATAGAAGTTCCATGGGTCATCGCTTGTTGAACACTACTATCATACAAGGGCCATCACTTTTTGTTCCTTATGTGTCCAACGGTGAACTCCAAAAAGGGCTCAAATCTTAGGAAAAATGTGCATTTTGGCTTATATCCTCTTTTGGATTCCATTCTTACATGTAGGGTGGAAATTAAGGCTATAACATATGCTCCTTAATGTTTGAGTCTAGGAAAGGAATGGATTGGTGAAATATATTACAATAAAATAGTGTCCATGTGAGGCTGTGTGAGGAGAGAGAAAAGGATGTTTAGAAGATGAAGGAGCCTTGCAATAAAACCAAGTATGAGAGTATAAATAGACCATATCCTAAGTAGACACACTCAAACACTGAATGATCATGGATGAAAAAAAATACACTACAGATCCATGATGTGAAATGCTAGACCATGGCCACGAAAGGATACACAATGGATCTACGACATCAATAGGACCATAACCATGAGACAACACAATGTGGATCTACATCATGAACATAATCATAGCCACCAACAAATACAATGTGGATCTACGTCATGAACATAATCATAACCACCAACAAATACAATGTGGATCTATGACACATCATATAGATATCATGAAGACAATGAGCATTGAGTAGAGTTCGCCTAAAGTATTCAAAGTACTCATAAACAATTGATATACTCCATCACAACTTGGGAGGGGATGTTGTAAAGGAATGATGTGCCCCCCAGACCCAAGGTCTTTGATCCAGATTATTTTCGGCACGAAATGAGAGCGGAGATATAATAAAGAAATGCATAAAGATATCGCGTATATCCAATAATATAACATAAATATATCAGAGATGAAACCATAAACACATAGATACAGTAATACACGATTTCTATTAATGAAAGAAATGTACAAAGACTGTAAAAATACAGAGTGAAAGACTCGCTAGAATGGTGGCAGCTTATCTCTGAGAAGAGATGTGATGCCTACTCGCATTCGCAAGAAGATGATTACAATGAGGCTCGGAAGGCCTTTTTACAATAAACGAGAATGCCAAAATTTCTAGACATCCAAAAACCTAACCCTAGGAGATGAAGCACCAAAAGTCATGTGGGCCCCGTTTGGGTAAGTTAGTACATAAACTTCTCAGGGTCGTAACTTTTGCATACGATCTCCGTTTTAGGCGTGTGATAGCTTGTTGGAAAGGTATCATCAAGGATATTCATTTTGGGGGCTCAATCATGCCTTTGGATATAATTGAGAACCTCAATCTCGAAAAACCTTCATTTAGGCCCTCAAAATGGCCCCGAAAGTTAAAACCTGCTAAAAATAGTAAATTGCCAAAATTGCCAGAAAATTGTTTTGAGCCAGTCGGAAAAGGTGGGTGGCCACCGATATCCACCTGGATCAATCCTC
>SNQJ01S0242581.1:0-13390 GCA_010110895.2 Picea sitchensis
ATAATTACACACCATTTAACGAAAGTGGTCAAAATTTCTCAAACTTGAATCACTCTACACCATACACTAGCCTCTAAGTTGTTTTTTAGACAAAATGTCAATCTTTGAAATTCACCACAAAGAAAACAGTGCCAACCACTTGTCATCCACAATTGGGTTGGGTTGGTTTAAATTATGACATGTTGATTTGCATATACATACAATGGTCACAATTTTATGCTACTTACAATGGTCACAGTTTTATTTTTTAAGACACTTTGGCATGTTCTCATTTTTTTATTATCTGACTAGTAGATTTCATCATGTTATCGTAGATTTCGTCATGAATTTTTTATATTTTAGATATTGATCCTTATTAATAGTGTATAAACAAGTTACATCAACTACAAAATAAAGTTAATCACTAAATCTAGAATTGTGTGTGATTATGAAAAATTGAGAGAAACAACATCACATATAAGAAAAGGGTATGTGGATTTTATTGAGAAAGTTGAAACAAATACACTTTATTGATATTGGAAGACTATGGTATATAATCATAAGTTCATATGTTAAAGGTTCTTAGTCATAATCCAAGAAAGTTAAAGGTGGCTAGCCATAAGCTAATATGGTGGAAGGTGGTTAGTTAAAAGTGATTGTTATGTGCCTAATCACGACATAGATAACATCTTTATACTAAGGTCATATGTGTACAAATGTTTTCTTTATATAATAACAACATATATGCCTAACATAATATTAGGGTTAGTTTTTATGTATCTTATTATTATAAACATGAGTTTCCTCCCTATCTTATATATACCATAACTTATCATTTATCAATATAACAATAAACTTCAAGATTTTATTCATGGAGATTTCTTCTTTCATTTAATTGAATTAGTAAGTGCTAGCCAACCATTAGGTGTGCAAGTATCTGAACCATTATTGTCATTGTTATATTATATTCAATTTATGAAAGTGTGATCCCATTTTGGTACTAGGTATGTAACAAGTGGTATCAAATCTTCAATCAAGCTTTGTTGGTGTTTTTTTGTTAGTTCTTAAAAATAAAGGAGAGAATAAAATGACAATCAATTATTATCATTTCACCGATCAGGGTTGAGTTTCAAGATAAATTCCATATCTTTATCAATGAAAAGAGAGAGACATTATAGCTACAATTGAAGGGAAAAGGGTATGTGGATTCCATAAACCTAGAATATTATGGAATCCACATACCATTTTCCATAGAATATACTAACTAGATCCAAAAACCAAATACATGAAATATGGTACTACACATATAATATATTATCAAGGAAAAAACAAGCTACATGAAATTTGGACATTTAAACAAAAATTTACAAGTTAAATGAGTACATCAATAAAAAAAAAACATACTAACCTTGCAAGTTCAAAATCCTAGCTATGTAGATTGAGAATTGGATTTGTTCAACCAGTGGGTGACGGAAAAAATAAACAGCTGAAACAAAAGACAAGAACAATGTCGCAACTATAGAAATTGTGTCATAAAGTCTCTTAAAGTCAGATATATATAGATCAAATAGTCAACTAGTCGTTAACACCGACCAATTAGATAGGAAAAAATTTCGTCGCTATTGCCAAGAAAATCCCAACCAAGTTAAAATCACCTATTCATGGATATTGTGACGAAATTTCATGGAAATATCGATGAAAATCCCGCCCTATTTAAAAAAAAGATAAAACTAATGAAAATGTCGAAAACTTTCGTGGAATAATCTGCCCATATGTAGTAGTTCCTTGTGCCAACAAATGGTTTTGTTGATGGGAAATAAATCTTCTTGAGGGAATGTCAAGGTGGTTTTCATCGAAGACAAAGATTCAGAAGTAGATATAAGAACAAGAAAAATACTTCGCAGAAGCCCAGAACAAGAACCCTAATCTTAGCACCGAGGACTGGTTGGGAAGGTATATCTTTATTGATATACATGAGATTTTCTTTGGAGGAATTCATTAGGATCTATATGAGTGGCTAGCTAGGTTAGAAGATACCCAATTTCATATCAGATCTAGACCACCTGTGGTTTGGAAATCGACATTGATCAAGAAGGTAAAGAGAGTTGATAACGTTGTGTCAAGAGCAGTAGACCATTGGTTCGATAGTACCATTGGAGGGTATATCACCAAGTTTTCTATTGATAGAGTAGATTCATATAGACAAGAAAATAGGTACTTCTTCAAGGGACCTTAAGGAAAAATTTTACACTTTTTGAAGTTGAAGATCAAGATGCTATTGCATGAGAAGAACATCTTGAAGGTGCAATAGTGGGTCGGATTGGAAAAGGCTAATGTTCAAGAACTCGAATAGAAACAATGACATAGAGGATGTACATATGCATAGTGGCAGAGTGTTCAGAGAGGTTCCTCTTGTGAGCCTGTTTAAGGAGAAATACAAGGACGAGGGATTATATAGTGGAGAAGAGGAAGATCTGACAAAAGAAGAGCATTTGGAACTCGCTGGGGTAGAGGAAGGAAAGACTGAAGAAGCTCGCCAAGAAGAGATAGAATCTTTGGGAACTGTGCATCATGTTGAAGTAAGTACTATTATTCTTCTTGTTGTTTCAGCAACATTAAGTAACCAGAGTAACCTAAGCTATCAGAACACTCAGAGCACTGGTACAAGTAGCTCAATACCTATTCAGTTGGAAAATCTAGGAAGAGTTATGGTAGATGAGATGAGGTTACCCACATTTACAGGAGATCGATCTGAAGATCCTAATCAACACTGGTTTCTATGTGAAGTTGTGTGGAGTATTAATAATGTCACCGACGAAGTTATTAAATGAGCTCAGTTTAGTACTACCTTGAGAGACCGCGCACTGAGCTGGTACATGAAATTTGTCCAAGGAGCTATCCCTAAACCACTAAATTTCATTAAGACTACATTGATTCCTAAATTCAAGAAACCCAAGTCAGAGTCACAGTGCATTATAGAACTGAAAGAAATCAAGCAGAGAGTAGTTGAACCTGTGTGGGAGTTTGATTAGAGATTTAAGACCCTGACAGGCCATTTGAGCTTTCAGATCTTGGATGATGAAAACAAAGAATGGTTCATTGCTTCCCTCCTACCACACATCAAATTCCCCTTGATGCAGCAGAAGATCACTTCGCAGGCTGAGGCGTTGGAGATTGCTATGAAACTAGAATCGGTCCCTATGGGAGAATCCAACTCAGGTATGAGTCAAATCTTTAGCCAATTGACTAGTTTATCTCTATAGGTCTAATATATGAAGAAAGACAAAGGAACATATAAAAGAGAAGAAATATGGTGTATTAGATTCAAGTCAGAAGTCCATGTCAAGGAGAACTTCCCCCTATTTTAGGAGTACTTGGAATATGGAGTTTTGAACCCTTTGAAGCAAGTTACTCTACCTTGGTGCGAGGTATGTAGAAATACACATCACCCTGGTGAATGTTATTACATGCAAAAGTATGTTCAGACAACCACAAATATGTATTGCACGTTCTGTAAGTCAGTAGGGCATGATGATAGGGATTGTAGGGAATATGATCTCATGCACGAAAGGTCAATAGATGTATACAAACTTCAAGGTGAAGTACAACACGAAGAGAACACTACGTAGTATAATTCTCCTGGAAAAGGAAACTTCAACCCTCATGGTCGATTCAGAGGAAGAGGACAAGGACAAGGTATGGATCGAGATAAAGGTCAAATCATCTGTTATAACTGTGCACATCTAGGACACTTGGAAAGGGATTGTTAGAACCCTTGTACCACGTGTAGTTACTATAACTCATTCGAACATGTTATTGAGGAATTCTTAGCATTGCTGGCTAAGCTTCATGAAATATGGGGTGTGAACCCGCAAGTGAAACCGATATACGGTGAACCTCGCGGAGAAGACCCTAGAGTTGTTGCTATCACTAGAGGAGACGTTGTTATAGGAGAAGACAAAGTGATCCAAGGAAAGAATAAAAAATAATCAAGAGTCAGAAAAGGTGCATAAAAGACACAAGTGTTTGATGAAAAGAAAGAAAAACAAATATTTGAGGAGGCAAGAAAAAAATTCGGGAGAGACTAGGGTTCTTCATCAAAGACACGACCAGAAGTAAGAGAATGTGGAATTCCTCTGACATTAGATCAATCTTCTCCGCTAGGAGAAGGAAACAAGGTAAGCACTCTCATGTAATTCTTACATACTTGCATTAATATGATTCAGGATGAAAGTGTTATACAAGAGCTACAAAAATTGATCAGACAATATGAGCTAGGAAAGGTAGATCCCTTGTTGCATAGAGCATGTTGATGGGAAAAATTGACCGTCCATCAACTGAGAGAGTGGAACCGGTCCGGGGTTGTCTAATAACCCAAGCCGTTTGGAATGAACCACCCTGACGGGTTTAGCGGCTCCATTGGCCGTTCTAAGGTTCTAAGAAAACCAAAGAGAAAACTAAACTAAACTGACTAATCTAACTAAAACAAATAAAACAATCGAAAACTAACTAAAACTAAATACAAGAAACTAAACTAACTAACAAACTAATATACTAATCTAATTAAAACAAACTAGTAAATAAATTAAACTAAAACTAAATATAAACTACTCTAACTATTCTATATACAAACTACTAATTACTATTGTACTAACTCTAATAATTAACCATCTAATTACAACTTATTCACAAATATACAATATCTACAAATTACAGATTTAAATAAAACCTGTAAAACTCATGTGCTTTCTGTCCTAAGACAGCTGGAGATATATTTTTCATTTTATGATTTTATGAACAAGAAATAAAACCTACTGAAATTAAACGATCTAATATATTTACTGAAATTAAACAATCTAATATGCTAATTCTACCTATAAATCTAACTGAACTTATATCTGATCTAAACTACTAATAAAAATAGTAAACAAACAAAGGACTAACTGACCTGGAAACGCTCCCAATTTGTCCTGTGTATGATGACTTCGAAGCTGGTCGGAGGAAGGAAACTTGCACCGAATAATCCAAAATCTTCTCGTAAATGATAGGCTGTGCTGCTCTTTGAGTTGTTTACAGGACAAAAAAGACATAAAAAATCATAACAACTATATGATTTATAAATCTCTGCAATAAGGGAAACCTGTTATGCAAAAACTTATACTTAATAATCCAACTTATGAAGAAGAGAAATCTGTCATTCACAAACTGAATCAAGCAATTGCTATGTTTTTTAAGCACTTGGGAGCAATCAGATATGGATTATATGGATTAAATTATATCACTTGCGAATGATTAAGATAACTAAAGTAGTCATTAACCAGATGCAAATAGATACACATAAACATAAAACAAAATATTGGTATTATGAAAGCTAAAGCTGTAGCAGAATATCAAATTCCGTCTCAATCTGTATTAAAATTCCATATCCTTGTTCTCCCATGAATGAGGATGATATTATTACAAAATAATAGGTATTTATAAGTCTCTCCACAGGGTAAAACCTCCCTGTGGATAATATCAAACTGTTTTACATAATCTGGGAAAATATCCCCAAAATCAACTAAACTAGGAAACTAAAATGCAAGTAAAATATTTCAAATATCCCCTAACTGCTCATTAAATCCACTGCAATTTCGAATTCATCTGCAATAGACCAAAAATAACAATTTAGAAAGATATTTTATTAACAAAACAATAAAAATCTAATCTTACAGACTTAGCTACAGAATCATCTGATTCTGTAGCTAGTCTAAAATAACATACAGGATCAGAATAGAAATTAAATCAAATCTTTTAAAATAATTAAAACCAATTTTCTTCCAATGATCATTTAAAACGAATCACTCAAGATTCAAATGACTTTATCATTCAAGATTAAACAAAATCAAAAGTGATTCAATCGAAAACAGGGGTAAGAATACTCTGTTTTTATGTTACCATAAAATCGGGTCAAACAGTGACAAGACTGTTCCATATCCAAATGAAATCGATAGTAAACCATATCGTATGTGATACAATCTAATCTAACACAACCAATTTCCACTCATTATAGCTATAATAATGCAGCAAAAGATTTATATCGTTCAATCGAATACATAGATGGAAAGAACTGTTTCGATTATGTGTAAGTGAAATCATACATAACAGCATTGACCCAACCAAATTCATGATTGATCCTTGCATAGTCAACAGACATGATCGATCAATTGTGATTGCAATCTTAATAATCAACAGAAGTTTTAATTGCAAACTGGGCAAATAATCAAAACAAATCACGACTGAGTTTAATATAGAAACAAATCATGAATCTGGATATAGTCAAACTCGTTCTACGAATCACATTCAAATAGCATATTCATTGCAATATGAATCCGACTGATAACATGGTGGAACTAACAACAAATCAATGTGAATTAACCGGCTGAATTTATAGCATAGTTGTTATGAATTGAATCTATTCACGATTTGGGTGAATTTGTACAGCATCACATTGAAAATAATCTGAATTGTATTCCTGTTGGTCAAAATCATATGAGAGATAAAACCGTACAATTAACCATATCAAAACTGTTACCAATCATAGCGTATACATTATAACCAAATCGAATTGAAATGTGATTGCATTTAAAATTGAAGTATGAGAAACAACTTGTGTCCAGAATAGATACAAACGACAGCAATTGATAGTAGAGTATCCATTTTATCTAAGTAAATCAAATCAAATCCACAACAAGATCCAACAAATCGATGAAAATCCAATAAAGGCTAAACTAGGAAAACAAACTTCCATTAATCAAAGCAAAGCTATGTACAGAGTGCATACAATGTGATAGATCCAATCAATGCTGTGAACAGAGCTATCCAAAACCGAATTCGAATTCGTTATATAAACAAGCGAAATCAAAACATACCTGTGTGAGGCTGCTCAAATTAAGCCAACTTGGAATTCATCACCGTTGTAGCTGATTCCACATTTTTAAACAAGATGGAGCATGTCGTCCTTTTCTTTTTATCAGTGGCTTGTAGCTTAGCCTTTTGACTGGTAAGCAGTGCAACCTGGTCTTCCAAAGAGTGAATTTTCGACTATAGCATCGGAACATCAAGGTAATACCTCTCTAACCACTAGCTGCATTGATCACAGGGTGGCACTGTAGGTTTAGACAGAGCAGGAGGGGGTTTGGATAAATGACCGGGCACTTCACAAGGCAGCTTAATGCCTGGGTAGTTAGGGTCATTTTGTAGGCAGGGGAGTAGGTTCGTCACAAAGTCATACGAGGGTTCGACACAAAAACCTTCCAAATAGGGGTACACACTAGCCAAGAAACGCCCAACTTCCGAATCGGAGTCCTCGCTCAACACGATAGGATCAGGATTGACAGGGGGTTTCGGCTTGTTCGTTTCCATTCGAGAAATTAACCGGGTAGTCTTTTTTCCTTTGGTGTTTACAATGGGTTTTGTCTTGGGCTTTTTTCCCACAGTCTTAACAGTCTCAACACCCTTAGTCACAGAGTGGGGTAGGTCAATAGGTGAGTCGGGCAAGGGTTTAGGTAGTAGGATGTTGTAGGGTACCTGGGGTACATACTTGTCCTTGCTCACCACAGGTTTGTCAACCTGTGGAGGGTTCAAATCCTCAAAACTGTTGCGAGCCATGAAACTGCTCCAACAATCTCCGCGCAAACTCAAATGACAAACAACAATAATCTTAACCAGCCCATAATGAAAAAGGATACTATCAGCCTGGTTCCTTTTGTATTTCTTTGACATTTTAAACAGGCTCCTATGCAAATAATATGGCATATTGAGCTCATAACCCATAAAAGCCATAAGTAAATGAAGGTGGGGCAAGAAAACAAACCCATACCGACCTTCGCAGGTGATAAATTGTTTGATAATCATCAATAAATCATGCCAACGTTGTTTAAGCATCGTTACTGGAAGACTTTTATCACAGGAGGTAACTTTCTGTGACTGGAAGAGCAATGTCCATGGGACCTCCTCTACTTTACAATTCTTGGACCATCGTTGTCCAGTGGCAGGCAAACCCGTGGCCAAACAGAGAAACTGTTCATCAATTTCCAATTGAACATCGCCAACCTTGGCTCGACAGCCATCAAAGGTCAATGCGAATTACCGAGCTACGCAGAGGTTAAAACCCTCGAATTTTTTTATAAATGAAATGCACCCAAATTCCTCGAGGTCACTGCGGGCACTGTCAAACATCAACAGAGCCTGGCTCCCATTAGGTTCAACTCTCACGACAGGGGCCATGGTGCGAGCACATGGAAAGGGTTTGATTCGAATTTACCAATGCACAGGAGCAGAGTCATTTGGTCTAACAGCAATGAACGATCAAAGGGGGAACGCATTAATGTGCGCATGTGAGGGTGGTGGATTTATTCATCGCCATGCATAATAGTTATGGAAAAGTACAACCGGCAAATTCCACATCTGTTCAGTCAATCATAACATAGTTTAAAACCTTATCATTCGACCAACCAAAGAATCAAACGGTGGGTGTTATACCAACGCGCTATTACCACTACAATTTTTCAAACCATTGTCATTCAACGTGTAAAATCAACCCCAAATATTAATCACTTGCCATTGCATAAACATTTAATCAAAAGTTTTAAACCATTGTGCCAATCAGTATTTATAAACTTTACAAGCCATTCAAGCCATAAAAATATTATCATAAGGATCACATTATATATATAAAAACAAAATAAACCATGACCCCTATGCAATTCAATGACTAGGCAAGTCACAAAAATATAAATCTATATGCTCAATGCCTCACAAGTTTAATAAAATCAAGTTATGCAAATATAAGAATGTCCAAATAGGCATAGTTCGAAAATCCTTTCAGCCATATAACGATAAACCAAAGGTAAGTGTCACTCAAAATATCAATAAAAGGATAACGACAGTTCAAATAGTAATCGAAATGTGACCACGAAAGGAGAAGTTTTCACGCTTACAGTCATGAAAACTTAATGGATACCAATTTGCAAGTGTCACAAGAAATGAAAATATCGTCTTATTTGAAAAATGTGACGAAAATTTGAAGTTCAGAAGACATAAGTGTAGGCAGCTTATAGGATAATAGAAAAAATTGAATTCGCTGCCAACAATGGCGACACACTGGGAGAAGCAGTTATCTCTATCAAAAGAAATAAATTCAGATTAGGATAGCAAAGAGAATTTCAACTCAAAAACAACAACCAAAAATTGTACTAACATCATCATTAATCATTTTTTCCAGCGATATTTTAAAGATGAAAACCAATAACAGTCTTAAGATCAGCAAGTCACAATATTAAAGATAAAATCTTCGATACTATTGGCATGGCCACTGCTGCCAGTAGAAATCCATAGCCTCGACAGGGTTTCCATTTAACCGACTCTGACATATGTATCCTATCAAGAAGTACTAGATCAGATTAAAGGACATTAAAGAGGTTTCTCATAATATTTTACAGATTTTCATGTACCCGACATTGCTTCACTGCCAGCGGGCCTGTTCAGTACCCCGACGAAGTTGTCTTGGCGCCATGCTTGCATTTACTTGCTACCAGCGGACCTGTTCAGTATCCCAACGGGTTTACAAGCACTTCCCACAGCTCTTATTAATAATTTTATTTTGTTTTTCTTTTGTAGATATATAGCTGAGCAGGGTGACGCTGAAAGTCTTGATATTTTAACATATTTTTTCAGACCTCATCAAATTTTATTTTATTTTTTAACACTGTCATTTATTTAGTTCTAGAGATGTTTTATTTCTAAAACACTTCCTATGACAGGGAGACATCTTTTTGAGTCATTCCTTTACAGAAAAGGGATAGCGTAAAAAGATAATAGATGATCATGACAAACTTTGCCCAGAGATTGAAATCAATAAACTTCTTTCAAACAACAAAATTTTCTAACATAGATATTATTTTTAGAAATATATCACTGATGTTTGTACAAACTTTCAAAAGTTATTTCAAGAAAGAAATTTTTCTATGGTCTTTGTCTGAATGGCTCAGTGCATAGGTATGCACATTTTTCAAAAAACACAAAAAACTGATCAATTCAAATCAAAACCAAAACAAAAGGCAAATGAAAGATGCAAACAAAAGTGAAATATTTACATAATATACAAGGGTAGTTATCAAGCAAAGTATCTTTTCAGGGCTTGGCCATTCACCGGATAGGTGTCAAGCTACCCTTCAAGATTCTGTAATCGAAAGGAACTAGGACCCAACTTTTCAGCAATTAAAAATGGCCCAAGCCATAAGTTTTGAAACTTGGCGTGCTCACCCTTTCTTTCATGTGGTTTGTCCCACTTTAAGACGAGATCGCCTTCTTCAAAATTCCTATCAGAAGCGGAATTAGAATCGAACCAGCTTTTAATCAATTGTTGATGTTGGTCTAATTTACGCTTAGCTAGGGTTCTTACTTCTTCCAACTTCATCAAAGCGTTAATGTGGCTTTCTAAAGGAGGACAATCTTCTTCGTGGACTTTTTGTCACAACTGAAGTGAAGGAAGAATAATGTGAGGTGGAAGAATGGCTTCTTTTCCATAAACGAGAAAAAAGGGGGAGTTACCTATAGCGACTTTGGGTGTTACTCTATCAGCCCATAGTGCGTTCATCAGTGCATTGTGCCAATTCTTTTGATTTTCAACCACGGTTCTCTTGATAATTTTGATCAAGTTCTTGTTTGTTGATTTTGCTAAGTCGTTGCCCTGGGGGTAGTAACTAGCAGAATACTTAAGCTTTATTCCTTTTTCCAAGCAAACTCACTCATCTCAAGAGAAGAAAAGTATGAAGCATTGTCAAAGACTAGACAATCAGGGATACTGAAACGAGTGATAACATTCGAGTTTAGAAAAGCGATAACTTGACTGGTGTTGACAGTTCTTAGCGCAGCAGCTTCAGACCATCGTGTAAAGTAATTTGTGGCTGTCACAATATACTTGTGTTGTTGTGAGGATGGAGGGTTAATAGGACCTATGATATCAAGGCCCCATTGTTGGAAAGGAGAATCTACTGAAACGGGTTGCAAGGGGAAGGCTGGTTTTTACAACCGCCCTGATGCTTTCTGACAGATGATACATTTACGACACAAGGCATGGGAATCCATAAAAATCATGGGCCAGTACTAACCAGATCTTAAAACCTTATGAGTAGTGGTATCGCCACCGAAGTGACCACCAGATTCTCCTGCATGCAACTCAAGCAAGACTTTTTCTGCTTCATCTTTTTCGAGACATCGCATCAGTATGCCATCAAAATTCTGACGAAACAGTATACCGTTAACAAGATGAAGGGAGGCATAATTTAGTCTCAACGCTCTTCTTTTGGTAGGGTCAAGGTGACGGGGTGCTGATCCATGTTCAAGAAAAAATATAATATCGTCGTACCAAAGACTTACGAGGTTTTGTGTGCAACAAATTAAACTTTGATCGCGTTGTTCTGGGTTTGACGTATCACTATCTTCTTGACGTTCTATTTCCGAATCAACAACCAATTTACACAACCCTTGGCCTCTCACGATCTATGTTGGGGTGATATCTAAGTCATACTCTTGCAAGGAGGTGACCCAGTTGGCTCTTTTCTCTCCTAACTCCTTTTGCACTAATAATTTCCTTACGGCAAGGTAGGGGACAATGACTTTCTTCCTTGACTTCAAAAGATAGGACCGAAAATGATTAACTGCTTTGAAAACAGTGTAGGCTTGTCGATCGACCGATGGGTAGTTAAGTTCAAAACCTTTGAAAGAAGATCTCATAAAGGTGATGGGTACTTCGTTGTTCTCGTAATTCTTCTGATTTAGGACTGCGACATAGGAACAATTAGAGGCAAAAGTATAGAGTGTAAAGTCTTGAGAGAAGTCAGGGCTCATGAGAGACGGAGCGTATATTATGGCCTTCTTTATGGCATTAAAATCTTGATTTTCTATGGGTCCCCAATGGTACTGGGTGTCTTTCTTAATCAGGTTTTGTAGAGGCCTGACCATTTCGGAGAAACTGGGGACAAATCTTCTCATGAAATTAATCTGGCTTAGGAAAGACTGCATGGATTTTTTGGACGTAGGTGGGGGAAGTTTAGCGATGACTTGAGTCCTCTTGGGGTCAATAATCATCCCATCACTAGACACAATGAACCCTAGTAGTTTACCCTATTCTACTGCAAAGATGGAATTCTTGGGGTTCAAGGATATGCCGTAATTACGACATTGTAGCAGAACTGCTCGTAAGTGAGCTAGATGATCGTCTTTGTTTTTAGAGTAAATGATCACATCATCTAAGTAAACTACAACGGAGTGATTGATTAAGACTCGAAAAGCAATGTCCATTTCTCTCTGAAAGGTAGCACCAGCATTAATCAATCCAAAGGGCATTTTGCGATAAGCATAAGTGCCCCACGGGGTACGGAAGGTAGTTTTTAATTGGTCTGGTGGAGACATCAAAACTTGGTTGTATCCAGAGAAACCATCCAATAAATATAGCCTCTTGGAACTAGATACCTGTTGCAGGATCTTTTCCATGGGAGGGACAGGATAGTTATCTTTGTCAGATGCTTTGTTGAGGTTTCGGAAATTGACACAAAGTCGAATTTCCCCATTTTTCTTCCGTACTGGGACGAGGTTGGATACCCACTGAGTGTGTCTAACAGGAAAAATTATTTTAGCACTTAGGAGTTTATTCAATTCTTTTTGAACTGTCGGTTCTAGTTTATGATGCATTTTCCTCAATTTTTGTTGGAAGCGTAAGGTTTGGGGCTTCATCGGGATGACATACTGTATAATATTAGGATCAAATGTTTTAAGATCATCGTAAGTCCATGCAAAGACATCCTTGAATTCTTTAAACAATTTAATAAAAGAAACTTTTTCTTGTTTAGAACATCCCAAGCCTAGATTGATACACTGAGGATTTTCACTAGTCCCTAAATTAACTTTTTCATAAGACAATGAGGAACTATTAGTTTTACAATTGACTATCTTTTTAAATTTGTCTTCAAAATCATAAAATTTTTCTAATCTAACAACAAATTTGGGTATGTAATTTACCATGTCCGATAGAGATTCAGGAGATTTCGGATTAGGTATTACCGTAAAATCGTGCAAATTGTCGTCGTGTGTGCATTCATCTATCACTGCGCCTTGAAAGGTTTCTTCCATGTGCAGAAAGTTAATGATCTACTGATCATCGTCAAATAATCTCCAGTTTGTAATATTTTCAGGAACAGATGGTCGAAACAATAACTCGATGGAGAATGCGTTTGGGGATAAGCCTTCTGCAGGAAGAAGTTTAGAGGCTACATTAGCTAGTAAATCTGCTTCAACATTATTTAATCTAGGAATGGAATTTATATTGAAAGCATAAAATTTGTTCATTAAACTCCATACTGTTGGATTA
>SNQJ01S0242582.1:6818-19826 GCA_010110895.2 Picea sitchensis
TTCTTGATGTGCTTCTCTCAGTATGGCCACTGATACGACCATGATTCTGTATCTCAGGTTCATGCTGCATTTGTCGCTATAGGTCAGATAAGCTCTGCAGTAAAACTGCATTAATCTCGGTTTGGTTTTCTTGTTCTTTCATCATTCTTTCATTATCAGCCTTGCATCTTTGCAATTCGACCATGAGACTCCTCACAGTCTCATCTAGGCCTGGAGGGGTTCCTATTTCTCTTCTTTCGTCAGACTCTTCGTCCCTGTTGTGGGAGCCTTCTCCCACCTCTTGGTGAGTCACCATTCTCTGCGTTTGTAGATTTCTGCGGTTGATCGCCCGCTTGAGTGAAAAGACAAACGCTGGATATTAGTCAAGAGTTAAATACATTTTAAAATTTGCACATAATTTCATAACTCTTTCACATGAATACACAGTCGGGTTTTCATATTCCAACTTTTTAATACTGGATAAGATAGTTAAGTCAGGGGGTTACTCCTCACAGGAGTGCTTCAAACGGAGTTTATGCGCGAATCGTGCATGAGCCTAATCAGGCGGAGTGTTGCAACAATGCTCTGATACCACTTTGTAACACACCCACTACCCTAAATCAAAATTTTGGTTGATTTCTCAATAACGAGAATCCCCGGAGCGTGTAGCAGCAAAATGCCAATCCTTGAGTCGCAGGTCTTCTATTTACCTACCCGGCTCTCTGTACATAACCGTGGTCTTATGTCCCTTTCCGTCGGGATTTCTGTCCCCAACAATCCCGACACGCTTAAATGCCCATTAGCCTTCTAGGCTAAGTTCTTGGTTCGCATGACCTCCTCTATATGACCACGGTCATAACTCCCATCAGGGCTATGGGGTTTCTAATTTCAAAATTCATTCACCCCCAAGACTCGTGATCCTTCGAATGTGTCCCTAGCGCATTAGCCCTCCAGGCTAAGCCTGTGGTCCACGTGACCACTACCCCAAAACCGTAGTCAAACCTCTACGTCGGGGTTTCGGGGTTTTCGATGTCGATGTGCATACACCCACGGGATTCACGATTCTCCAATTCTCGACGCACCTCTACTTCAGCTAGCCCTCCTGGCTCAACCCTGGTCCATGTGACCGTTACGCCGTGCCCACAACCTTACCCCATCGGGGTTTCGCGTTTCGCGATTCCATAAGGGGTAAACACCACGTCCACAGGATTCCTGATATCCCGATGAACCAAACGCTGAGGGATGGCTTCCCTTGTCGGGACTTTCCCAATCATCCTGATCTCCGCCACGCGTCCCTCCAAATGGACGGCCCAGATCCTTCTCGGGATTCCGGGATTTTCGATGTCCTGGTTCCTTCGACCTAAGGAATGTCGATTTCCCGATTTTCCGACTCTCGTCAGATCTTTGACACCTGTCCCTCTGAACGGATGGCTCGGATTATGTCGGGGTTTCCACCTGGGACTTCCCCGTCCTCCTGTCCCTGGAAATGCTGAGTTCCCGATGCACCAAACGCCGATGGTGCTTGATCTCTGCCACGCGTCCTCTGCCAACGGACGGTCCAGATCCTTGTCGAGATTTCGAGACTTTTGATGTCCCGTATCCTTCGACCTTAGAAATTCTGATTCCTCGATTTCCCGACTCTCACCAGATCCCTGACACCTGTCCTCCACTAGCTTCAACTGTGGCCCACACAACTCCCCTGTCGGGATTTCGCATATCGCGATTCCCAACTGCAAGGGTTTCTTTCCTTCGAAATCCCCGATGCTCCAAATTCCAACTCCTCAGAATCCCCTGACACGTGTCTCACTGATGGACGACTCTGATCTTGTCGGGATATTGCGGATCGCGATTCTAAACAACAATATTTCTTCACTTCCGGAGTTCCCGATAACTTCAATATCCCGATGACTTGTTTTTAGGGATGCTCCTCTGTTCACTAGGACTTAACCCCGGTGTAACTCCTGCCAGATCTAACGGTTAGCGGGAGTTCAGCTACTAAACCAACGGTTCACCAGCCTTTCGAACTTGGACTTCGATGTGGCCGTAACCTCATCGCACCTCATTGAGATCCAACAGTTCTGATGCCAGTTTATGCACTCTTCCACAACTTTGTGGACGGGAAATCAGCGGTCCGGATGTTCTCAAGGAGCATGGGAATCTACGACCCTAGACTCTTCACTACCCATGAAGACACAAGAAAAATCAGGTGGTAAGGCCTTTAACACCCTACCTTCTCCTGCTAATCTAATGGTTGTGGGGAAACTGTGGATTTCCCGACGAATTCTCATCTGTCGATTCGATGTTCCTCCCTTAAGCTGCCATCTCGGGTCTTTAAGAGGACCGTTCCTCCTCATACAAGGTTATTAAGACTTGTACCTTCATGTTCCTATTCCAGGTTCTGGGTAAACCTTTCCAAGGAGGAAATCTCTACAAGAGATCTATTCCGGGGCTTTTCGGGAGATGGGTGAAGGGAAACAACTTCCCAAGAATGGGCTGGAAGCCTAACTTAATCCAACCTATAATTAGATTCATTTATCAACTTAAATCATGCATGGCTTCCTCTGTTATAAGCATATGTCTATAAATTCTTATCAAAACACTGCACAGACATTCTTACATTGAAATCGTTCACAATTTCACAGGTCTATGAGCATATACATATATGTAACATTCTATGAATTTCAAGAGGCAATATATATAAACAAAACACTTATCAGAAGTGACTTTAGAAATGGGTGCAACTGATGAGAGGGGTGCTCGTTTCCACCCAACCGTAGGTGTAGCGACTCCCAGCGGATTTACCACTAGCCACCCCCAAGCTGAGACCACGATGCCCTGATATTGTGTCTCTCTGTCTGCCAGTGACCAGGAGCGAAGGTTGCAATCCTTCCTCTCTGCTATCACTCACCCTGTGTAAAGCCAGAGTTCCCCTCGCGTATGCCCTCTCAATCACTTCTGCCATATGCCTTATCCTCTCGCAAGGTTGTGTGTGGCACGATTACCCTCGCGCTGGTCAGTCATGATGGCTCTACGGATAGGCGGTTCACCTCCCCATCCTTCATCAAACCATCAACCTACCAGCCTGCAAGGCATTAATTTCAGGGCCAGCGAGCTGCTTTTGGTTCTTCGGGCCAGTGGAGTCCAAATATGGTATTTAATCCTCAGTGGAAGTTAACGCCCCCTTTCCAGGTTCCCTCCACCACCATCGTGGTCTCTTTTCTGCACATCCCCTCTCAACAGTCCTGCAATAAATTCAAAATGTTATTCACATTCATTGACCTCTTCCTGCAGGTCCATTTACATCACATATTCATACTTATGAGTTTGCCATAGTCCTTGGTCAGTCCAGTTATATTTACAATCTGGGGGAAACAAGGTGTTACAGGATTGCTTTTCCATCACAGTTTTAGGTAGTCAATAACTATTCCACTTATTTTCTTGGAACCACAATGGGAAAGGATGCAACTGTGAAATGGATTATATGAAATTTGTACCATCATTATTCTCAATGATCCATACAAATCATTCCACAGTTCCACTAACTCTAGGGAGTTTGTACATATTCTCGATGATGTTTATAATAGTTCATACAAACCATTTCATAGTTCCACCAATTCCACACAATATGTACATGCCCATCTTGATATTTTTGAGATATGGATAAATGAAGATAGGAAAACATAGAATTTTTTATGAAATGTCATTCTTATGAGAGTTAGCATAATCAAGGATGTGTAGAGGTCTCAACAAAACACAACTTTACAAAATTTGGAGACCTTGTTTTTCTTTGTTTTCAGTGGTAATCATTAAGTTTTCATCTTGATTTAATTTTTGTTTCCTAAACCTAGCAAGGGAAGGAAGTCTCTCCCTATATTATTGACTTAGGATTTTTCCCATTCAACCTCCAAGGTTGATTTTAATTGATGTGTATGAAAACCTTGCACCAAGTTTCTTTCCAAAGGAATTGTGTTTTAATTATATTTGATTCCTTGATTGAGATTTCATTTCCTTAGAGTCTTTTGTTGAAGTTCCCCTAACTTCTAAATCGGTCTCGGTTGGATAACCTAGTATTTATTTTGATTCATTGAATCATTTCATAATCGACTCCAATGCATTAATTGGGATGATATTTTAGACAAAGTTGATTTGTGCTTTCTAATGTAAGTTTTGATCTCTTGATCAGGATTCTCCTTCCTATATTTTGAACATAAGTTTTCTCCCATAGATAAATTGACCCCGATTCAGACCAATTTTCCAATCATACCCCTTTTTTGTTTCCATTCATTTTCTTTTCTAGTTAATTGATTGGTACCTATTTCCCCATCGACCCCCTTCAGCTAATTGGATGCATTAGAATGTTAAATATTGGGATCCTTATGAAATTTTACCTTGATTTCCAAATCGACATTGATCCATTAATCAAAAATATCATTCAGATTTATCACTTAATGATTGGGCTTATTGGTTGATTCAACATTTGGAAAATTTATTAGATCATGGAGGCCCAATTGAATGACTGAGCTCCTTTTTTATTTCACAATTGAGTTGATTCCAATCAATCATCTTTTTTGATATTTAGAAAAAATCCAAAAAGACCGTTTCTCTTTCGAAGGGACATGCGAACATGCTCACTAATGAGTTTTCAATAAACCTCTATAATGACATTGATTATTTCATTGAAAGTCTACTAATTTGAAATTAGTTGAAATCGATGGAGTATCCTAGTATTGATCCTTTCAAATTAAATAGTAAGTTTTGAATGTTGGTCTTTACATAGATCAAAATTCTCATTCGACTACACATTGCTAGAAAATGTTGAATTGGAACTAGTCACTGAAATTCCTTCGCTTCTTTCTATAATGTTCTAAATACACACAAGAAACTTTCCAGATTGATAAATAGGACCTCTATATTCCCACTATGCATCCAGGTACATAAATCCATTTGTCTTTATTGTTCATTCAATCACTATAATTTCATTCCTCTTTATTAGTCCCCGCCCTTCAGGCTGCAAGGACTATTAGTAATCAATTCTCCTTTCTCCTATTAGTTAGGCATGAAAACCAATGATGTTTGAATGTTTTAAGATAAAGTTTTTTATACTTCATACACTTAACTTGAAAAATCATATAACTTAACGTAAGTTTTAAATTGGATGTCTTAGTTATCGTCTTCCCGAGTAAGAGGCACACAATACCTTAGCTTTAAAGGAGCTTTGAGAAAAACAATAATCTCTTGCTTCTAATGCCACTATTGCATTGCTAAGTACTACTAAGCTTCCTTCACCAACTTTTGAGTTGCACACTCGTGTTTTTGGGTCAAAATTGATGCATAAGATGGGATACATTGGTGGTGGCCATGGTAAGAATGGATATGGGATTGTAAATCCAATTCATCTCGTGATGAGACCGGTAAAATTCAGACTTGGTTTTGTTGGGACTTCATCGCCAATAGCAAGTTGTCTCGATATTTCAGCCATTTAGACTCAATTTGTTCAATCACAAGAGTCCATCACACAAGATGACTCTTATATTGTTGATTTTCATCGGCCACCACCTACATCTCTTGTTTATACAACTTCAGAGCTTTCACATCCATATTTGAAACCAACTTTCGCATTAGAGTTTCCATTATCAGACTCTTCAACACCAATATCAAAGTTTTTGGTAGCATCAGACTCTTCAACGAAAACTACAAGGTCTACATCCTTGACATCATGATCAGAGACAATGTTGTATTCCTTTCAGGTATCCACAACCTTTTTTCAGTTCCTCTTCTTTCAACTCATTAATGAAGAGGAGTATATGAAAAAAACTTGGCAAGGTACTAACTCCAAGGATTGTTTGTGGTTGGCTTGATGATTGGTCATGGCAGAATTTGAGAAATTGTTTGAGTACATCTTACAGATGTGTTTCATCCACGATACATGGGAACCATTATCATTTATCTTGACTTGACTTATTATGTCACCTTTACAATTCCATTCACCACTATTTTGATGAATTTTATGGTGTTTTCTTCTATGTTTTGGAAGCACTCTGACTAGCCCGACCATCTTGGTGTACGCTAACGCCTTAATGTTTGGACATATCTAATTGTTTTCAACTAGTATTGGGTACAACATTTCAGCTTCGACATGCTCATTGAAGAAGATTATGATCTGTCATCATTAGATCATGTTTCATTGATGTGTCATTTTTTCTTAGTTTTGGAGATTATATACCTACCACATGGTGGATCTCATCTTTTTATTTTCTTCTTTTGATGCATTGTATTTTGAAGGGGGGGTTTGTTCCCACGTGGTTTTCCCTCTTTCCTCATTTTTATTCAGTGTTCATTCATTGCATTGTACATGAGTACCTAATATGGCCTAGTTGTTGGGACTCGTTTTACTCCATAGTGATGTTCAGGAGGGGTGTTGGAGAAATTTCTATTTTCGACACACTAGTTCAATGGGAGTTAACTGACTAGTTATGTTTTAGACTTTCTATTTAGACCATCACTATTATGCATGCATGAATTCCTAAGGAAATCTAATTGCTTGATTTATTTTCTTAATTATGGAATGTTTTTCCCTATATATGAGTGTATTCCACTCATTCATTGTATCATATTGATCATCATATGTATCAATCATCATTCATTGATCAACTCATTGGAGTAATGTGAATATATTTTATCATTCTTCCATATTGAATCTCTCGTCCTTTCTTGATAATCTTTGTTTGTACTTGCTTTAGCTAGATCTCATGTGCAGGTTTCTATGAAACATTGACACCCATAACTTGTATTACCATTTTACCTCATTTTGCAAGATATACACTATGAAGAGCTTTTAATTGGTCATTTCTTTATAATTTCCAATGTTTTTAAATAAATACTTAGATTCGAACTCATTGTGCCTAACATTGTTACAAGAAAGGAGAAGATTCTTGTAGTAGGTTTTACAAGTACGGTAACAAGATTGTTGGTTCATATGACAACGTTGATCCAATTCCAAAATAGAGATTGATGTCAAATTGAAGGTAAGTTTATGGTTGGGCGATTATGCATGAGATTTGTGGAAAATTGAAAACCAACTCCCAAACTGTAAATCGCTCAACCCTTAACTATATTTAGTGTTGAGACACCTATAGGAAATTACCAGATTATGTTCCTGTAATTCAAATCCAAAGTTAAAATGGTTGCAGTCCTCCAGGAAAGAATCTACCACCTGGTTTTTGTTATCAAATTCCTCGATATGGTTTCATGTTGCTTTCATTGGTTCCAGACTCATTAAATATATCAATACCCTTCGATTAACCTTCCATTCAAACGTCCAATTAAAATATCTAGTGTTGAATAGATTGGGTGATAATTCCAAATTTTTCATGATAGTTGCAAGAATTACCATTACGAAAATCTGATGGCGTTTTATTGATTCTCATACATGTGCCATCGTGGAGATAAATCCAAAATATGGGTTGCATTGGCATATACCCAAATATGTTTTTTTTTTTTCGTTAAATCAAGTCGACCCCCATCTCAGCAAGCAAGGTAGCATGATCAAACTCATGATCAACTCCTTAAAAAACTCTAGTAATGATGTGGTTCTTGGACAAGAAGAGATATTCTCATGCATGAGGATATCTCAAGATCTTATTTGAATCTGGACAAAAATATTGACTATTTGTGACCATGGGAATCTTGAAAAAACAAGAGTTGCAGGACATTGACAACAACTTTAAGATATTTGGTTTTGATTACAGATTTATTTATTTTGATGCTTGGTGTAGCTGTGGGAATCATTTAAACTATTGAGTGAAATATGGGATACTACAGGAATATATTTGAATAAGGATAAATTATTGTAATGAACATAGCCTCAATATTGATTCCCTTAAATGATCTATTAAGTTGATTTCCATTTTGAATTTAGTAGAATTAGTTTATCTTTCTAGTCTTGCATATATTTTGTCAGCATTTCACAAGTTTACGAGATCTCGAATTGATAATTTAATGTTCATCAATTTAAGAAATTAAATTTCCTAACATTTTTGGTGTACTTGTCAAGGAGATGCTAAGGGATTAGGCATTGATAATTTGGTATTCAATTATTTCATTTTCTCCTTTTGTGTCTACATATGATTTTTGTTTGTAGTAACATTCTAGATCCAGTGAGATAGTGACGATAGACAAGAGGTAAGAACTTGTGCATTCATTATAGTGAGTATTCCATCTCACCAAATCTAAATAATGTTGGTATAATGTGTTTTCTTTTGATTTTATTCATGGAAAGAAAGAAGCTAACTCATGTCAAAAGATAACTTGGTGACAACATGGTCTTAATAGCATCCGAGGCGTTTGACTACATGATCATTCTTGAGATTTATGATTTTTTTCTTTGAAGTTTTCTTTGAGTGGTGTGTTTGTTTCATTTATTTCTTTAAGAAGTTTTTGTTTCCATAAGAACCCCCATACATTAATCCATGTGCAACATAAGGATTATCAACTAGTAAGAAGTATTTAAAAATTATCAAGAGTTGTTGAGTAAAGAAGAATGCTACTTCAATAACTTTCTCAACTTATGATAGCAATTGAAGATAGATCTACATCTCAGGAAGTGATAGAAGAAAAAAGGTCCCATGAGAAACATCTACAACAAATTATTACATTCGATCATCCTTGTCAATCTGCAGAGGATACAAAGAACCATGGGAAGCATTCAGTGGAGAGAAAGCATTGGAACCAAATATTGAAGAGTTTCTTGCAAGTTTACGTCCAGATCCTTTATGCATTCAAGAGAGAAATCAACAAACCTTAGAATATATGCATGTCATGACAAAGGAGGACATCCAAAAAATTGTTAATGAAAAAGAGAACCAAGGAGACAAAGACTGCATTGAAACTTGATTCCAGAAAATTATCAGCCTACAATATTCCTTCATTCTCCAAAATATATTGGCACCATATCAATCAAATCAGTTGGTTCCTCATATTCTAGTATCTATCAAAGAATATTTTTCAAACTTGAATATGAGTGCATTTGTAATCCTATTATGCACATGGCTCCATTGGAAATACTCCTACACTTGAGGAAATAGTTTCCTTTCCAAGAAGAGTAGGATAGTTTAGAAGAAATAAATGAATAAATAAAATAGTAAAGAAAAAAAAAAATTCAACTATGAAAACCATGACTCTGGCACAATTAGACACATACTTTGCTTGAAAACCAAGTTTCTGGATGGAAAGGTTCATAATAAAGTTATGTATCATGTTGTTGGTTCAATTATGGTTCTTCAAATATTTTTTTTTATAACAAAGTTACCGACTTAACGAGAACTTTGTCCCAAAAAATTCATATTTTTTCATAAAAAACATGAAAATCAACCCCCAAATCAAAAAGTGGTGCTACTGGTAGCACCATTTTTTCAAACGAGGTCAAAATTACAACATTTTTCAAGAATGACCTTCTAAACTCATACAGTGGCTTAGAAAAACCTTAAAATCAACACCTAAATTAAAAAATGATGTTACATAAAGCAAAATGTATTTTTCAAAATGTTAAAATTATAGATAATTTGAAGCCGTTTTTTTAGTAGTTGGTACCATTAAAACAAAAACCTCAAAATCAACCATCAAATTGAAAAGTATTACTACTAGTAGCACCCATTCTAAAATTGGGGTATTAAAATGACACATTTTTTAAAGTGGTAAAAGAAATCATCATTATTGTAAACAAAATCATAAAGTCAACCCTTAAATGCTTACTTTTTAAATCTTAGTTTATCACTCCAAGAACAAGATAATACATAATGCCATGAAAATATCACCCTATACTTTAAAAATTCAACATCACTTTTTAATATTTTTTTACTTTTAATAAAAAATGTAAATACAAGATAAATTGAATGAAACCTATTTTTTTTCTTAAAAGTATTGTTACATTGTCCATATTCAAAACATATGAGCTAAGAAATTTTATTATATTCTTCATAATCAAAACATATGATTTGTGAAACATAGAAATGATTCATAACTTCATGTAAGATCATATGTAAGTTCAATGCTCATTTCTAGTTACCATACAAACATCATATGGATAAAAAAATACATAAAATGTTTCATACACTCATTCATATTTACTCATGGATTCTGAAATATCATTAGAGTGTACATTTTCTTTATATGAATGATTGAATGAAGATGTAGATGATCCACACTCTTCTCTATTGTCGATGAATTCACCATCTGATTCTACATGCATGCCCAACATTTCATATGTCAAAAGTATCTTAGATATACGACTAGGTTCAACCTACTCCCATCTTGCAGTTATTTCTTGTGGCAACAACCTCTTGACAATATTTGTTGTCCTGAAGCGAACAGTTCCTCTCTTTCTCAAATTGAATTCATAAACAAGTATGTCAACATCCTCTAATTTTGAGAGGTCAGTGCGACGACGAGTTGTATTTTGACCCTTTCTTTTTCTCTTTCTATTGACATGTTTATCAACCACCATCTCTGGCTTGTAAAAATCATTGAATGGGTTTGTACCTGTTGCATACCAATGCACTTCAATTGCAATAACATCTTCATTTTATTTCTCAATATTTATAACCTTTGCAATCTAGAATGGATAACCATGTGGATCATCAGTCGCTAAGACTGCAATCATGCTACCCTCCTTAATATATTGTACTGAACCCTTGTAAAGGTCTTCCATGGATTCACATTGTGCACGTGACCTTCGAAAACCAATATACATTTATCTTTCCCCTGCTTGTGTAAACTCAATAGCACCTTGAGATTTTTGTTGTTTAACAATGTTTCTTTCTTCGGATTCATTTGATATATTTTGTGGCCAATGAAATGGAATCTTCAAAAATGTATCTTCATTTGTTGAGATTTAAATTATGTCACTTTGACCATTGAAAAAAGACTCCTACAAAAAAGAATCAACAACATCAAATTAATCATATGTATCTTTAATGGACTTTTTTATCTTTTCCAAGCATTCATAATAATCTACATCTCTATTATGCCTTCGTGCATTATGGACTTGAACAACTGATTATAATAAAAATAAATTTGATGCAAATATTGGACGATATGGAATGAATTTCAAAAATGTTAAACCTGATGAAGGCCCCTATTCTGCAGTACTTGAATATTGTTTTCCCCATATAAGTGTTTTCCCATCAACTTTTTCGAAATTTTTTTGATGTTGGAAGCTAATGTCATTAAGTTTCTCAATACATTTTTCTTCATGATGCTATCCCTAAATAAATCTTCGTGTGTCAACAGTTTCTTCTAATATATCAAAAACAAGCTCTGGATTGTATGCTTTCTTACTACATTCAATCAATTATGGTAGGATTCCAACATTTTTCTTCTTCAATGTTACTGAAAAACAACTGAACATTTGATCAATATGATCATGAGTGTGTCCAATAAGAAGGAAACCAAATTTCACCTTTTGAAATATTCTCAGTTCAACACGTATGCTTAGATATCCAAACACAATTTGAATTTTATTTTCACAACTAGTGTTGTCCAACTGTAGATAGAGAACTTGAGGAATATTTCCATACCAGTGAGTGAGAACATGATGAATTATGGTGATGGTCATATTTTCATCATTATGAATATTTGGAGCTGTGAAGTAAACCCTTCGACACATTTTTCCATTGAAAACCATACAACCAACCAAGTGAAACTGAATGAAATTCTCTTGCTGTAAATTTTTTGGTGTACGAACAAAATGTGGTAGAAGTGTTTTCTTCTAGTCCATGACATCAATTGTCATACCTAAACATTTTTTTGGAGAATCATAACACTTCTTCTGATGTTTTTACAACTTTTCGGTTTCACTTGATTGTTGATTCCAATGTTCTTGAAGTGCTTTGATTATGGAATCTACACATGACATAAAATGAAAATATTGATCATATGTTTTCATGTTGATAACTATCCAATTAAAAAAAAAATATAGTAAATACATACCTCTTTCTGCCCCTTCAGATTTATCTCTTCTTGATTTAAGAGTAGCACACATACTACAAATCCTCATCATTGACTTCTTAGGAATACAAACATTGTTGAATTTTTTCTTCCATATTCTTGTGAAATATGCATATGTAATAAAATTATCATTTCCTTCAACACCTTCAACATATTATTTGTACAAGTTGTAGATTTCCCTCTAAAAAATTATGTGGAATATGTATTGCATCTCTATATGGCATACACTCTCCATGTTTGGAAAAAAATTCACGCATCCATGACAATGTACTTTTGTTAATGGCACACTCTTTCATCCATGATGTACCTTTGAATAAAATGAAGGATCTTTTTCCAACCTTATTTGGATTCTTGATAGACAAAGATTACCAATTGAGTGAATTTTTTTGAAAGCCTTTCTGCAAAGTAAAATATTCCCAATGCGATAATCATATCATGTCTTGGTGGATATCATGCACCCCATAAAATATGAATTTTGCATGCTCTTATTCATCGAAAAATATGTCTTCCTTTTATTCAAGGTATACATGTAGTCCATGATTTTCAAACAATTATTTTGACAACATTTACTTGAAATCAATTCACTTATGGAAATTGATTTAGTGAGAAATTATTTCCTAGATCTTGTATAACTAGAATGATTTGGATTGATATAAAAATGTATAGTCTTGGTCCTAGACACAATGTTTCTTTGCAATGTCTCCACTATTTCATCATCCTCACTAGAATGAATTTTCTCATCATCGGAAGGAATATCAAGCAAAACATTGTCAAGAGACTGAACAAGAGAATGTCGATCACCTTGATTTGTTGCAACCAAATGATTGAGAACGTGATCTTCATTCCTAGGTCCATCATCATCTTCATTGATAATCTCATTGATAATCTCATTGATAAGAGGAATATCAAACTCACTACAAAAATGATTACCATCCTCACCAATGGCATTGGATCTTCCATGAAAATATTCACTTGAAGTAAAATCATCCTCACCCTTAATACTATCAATTCCATTAAGATCCTCAC
>SNQJ01S0242584.1:0-13390 GCA_010110895.2 Picea sitchensis
GTGGAATGATAACAATGCACTTAGTTATTGATGATAATCAATACTATTCATATGACTATAGTAATAAAGATGAATTTGAATATTTTGATTAGCAACTATGAGTAGTCAATTTGTAGTCAGAGGGTGATAGTTGGCACACAAAGCATTGGATGATGCATGTTGTGGATAATTGTTGTATCAATTTAATACTTGCTAATGATGCAGGTGGATTGGTGATTATTTGATGAAATTGACATGTCAAGGAGGAATCAATTACACTAGAGTGGATTGGTGACCCCAACACCCATTTAATAAAAATTATAAACAAAATTTACTATCATTATAACATTTTTTTTTCATACAAAGACTTTTGAGCTTCTTGCAAATGACATGACAGGGCTTGGCAATTGGTTTGCAAAAATATCCATCGACCAGGAATCAAGTCAGTTTCGTTTCCACTACAAAGAAGCATAGTTGCAAGGATGTAATGTTGTTGTGAGAAAAAAACAATGCACAAACCATCATATGCTTCTCCACATATTCTATAAAGATCTTGAGATAATATTTTAACAACAATAATTAACCCTATCACCTACCTCTATTGTTTCTCTCCTGTAGGTAACAACCTTAGGAGTCAAGATTACGAAGGTTGCATTCCAAAAACCTTGAAACATTTGATGTAGCCTTCTTGCTAATGAGACCAAATTATCTTGGTTTCCTATTCACTTAACCTTGAACTACACTGCAGGGATAAAGCTCATTGAACAAATAATCTGTATAGAGAACCATTGAACTAAGTTCCTTTGAAACATTTTATAAAATGACAATGATATTAACATTTTATACAATGACATAGTGATATCGAACCCTGCAATTATAGTCAGAATTATAGTTTGGATAACACAATGATGAGATCAAAAGAGATCAAAAGAATTTTTAAGCTGAAATCCAACCAAAACAATAAAAAATAAACAATTTAATTCAACAATAGAAACCGCTTTAATTTTTTGACCTACTATCTAACTGATCAAAACATTTGTAGCTCAACAATGATCATCAATTTTCCTGGCTTTGTTGACACTTGTAGCCCCTTCTTGTCCTACAATAGATCAAAACATTGATCAAAACATTTGTAGCCCAACAATGATCATCAATTTTTCATGAGTAGCGATATGATGACCAAAGGTCTTTCTATTTAAGTGGTTGGATAACTCTTGGCCTTTAGGTGTTGTGGCTCTATTGGGAACTCTTCCTTGGTACATTCACATCATTTTTTCCCATATGGAGCATATAGATACTCCTATTCAAATGACTAGGTATACCAAGTTTGGGGCATATAAGACTTTGGTTTTACGTTTGTGTTAGGTCTTGACCAAGTGTTTCTTCATTTTCTACCAAATGGCATTTTTACACTCACATGTCTTCATATGTAAGCCATGTGATGAAATAGCATCGTAAGCAGCCAACCAAGCGAGCATGAAGGCGGGAGAAAGCTGGGGGAGAGCAACACACATTTTTCACATTTTGAAATGTTTTTGAAAAATTAATGAACAGATGTTAATGTAGTAGTTAAGGGAAATGTACTTTCATGTTGTAAAAAGATCTTGAGCGATTTGCTCTCATCTGTCAATGTAAAAGGCATTTAAGCCAAGTTAATGAAAGTCGGTAGATTTGAATTCATAGATTAGACAGTTAGAGTGTAGGAGGGAGAACGTATATAGACACCCTCGCCTTTGTATCATGGTAGCTGCTGTATCATTAGCATAGAGAAGGAGAAGAGAGCTATAGAGAGAGTTGTAGAAAAGAACCCATGTACATAAGCAATTGAGTTAATATATGAAGCTTTGACTCAGATTTCATGGTGTTATGATGTTTACTGTTTACATATGCTAAATGGTATGCTTACAGTTGATTTATTTCTCTGTTTATGCATTTGTTTCAATGTTGTATTGAATGTGTGATTTCATGTTGAATGTATGAAGTCTGAGAGAGAAAGAGAATGAGTTTCAATTGTTTCTCTTCCTGAGAGAGTTCCTGCAAGGAGTGCATTGAAACATCCGCAAGGTGTGTGTTGACAAGGGTTTTGAGTTTTATCTCACAAAGCTCAGGAGGGATACCATTGCTCTCATTCTAGCAGAAGTGCAGGTGAAGCACAGAAGCTATGCAAGGTGTGCGCAGGCTAGTTGAAGCCTTAGAACTTATCAAATAAGGTTGAAAGGGGAAGGACTATTGTTGCAGAAAGTGCACAGAGTTGAAAGATCAAATACCCAGGATTATTTGAAATATTGCCGCAAGGAGTGCGTGCAGGAGTCCTTTTAGAGACTCGAGTTTACAAGTTAAAGCTCAGGAGGATTAGCACCTTTGAAGTGTTCAAAGGGAGACGAGGAAGCGGAAATCATCATGCAGAAGGTTAAGTTTTGGGGGAAGAACATTGGCTCATTTCATAGAGATTCTTGAGGAAGAAATTGAACGGTCGGAATTCTCTGTGGAGAACTCGCGAAGTTGCGAGGGCCGTAGGATCCAGAGGAGTTGCAGGGTGGATAAGAGTTGGACGAACCATTACATTGGTGTCAAGGATCAAGGAGTACCGTCAATCGTGGTCAGTTTGCGCCGTCAAATCATTTTGCGAACTCGGGGTTCGTGAGTTTGGAGGTGGAAGACCAAACTCTTGGAGTCGCGAAGTCCCGAGTTGTGAGAAGCGAAGGAAGAGATCCAGACTGTTGGATCCAAGCCGCGGGAGAACCGTCAGATCTGAATATTCGCAGGTATCGCATATCGTGAGTTTAGAGGATCAACCAAATCCTTTGGTTGTGCGAATTCCCGAATAGCGAGAAGTAGGGGAAACCGTTGGATCTGAACAAGGAGGAACGACCGTTGGATCAGAACCTCTTCGCTATATTGCGTATTGGGGTTCAGAGATTGGGAGGAATCAGTTTCGACTGTAGAAGTCGCGAAGTGCCGAGGGCCGAGATTTCGAGCAGACACATGGCGCAACCATCAAGTGGGGACCACGTGGTTGACAGGTGGACACCCGTCGCCTGGGAAGGAGTCAGCACCCTGTTGACTTCTCATGCTTCGGGTTCTAGTAAGAAAGGAGCACAAAGGATCAAAAAATCAAGTTGCAAAGTTGCGAGTTCCGAGAAGCACTGAAGGAGTCAAACCTTCTCTGACTTTCGCGCCTCGGAGTTTCATAAAAGAAGGGCCCAGAGGTTCAACCTTCCAACTCACGAACTCGCAAGTTTCAAGTAATACTAGTGCTTAGACTTAGCCGATGGTTACGCGTGGAGGGTGCTAACAAGGAGGAGCCGTACCCCATCGCATGTCGAGTATCGATGTTTGGTGAAGAAAAGTCGAGGGTCTTCGACCCGTGAATACACGAGTTGCGAAAGGCACTTGCACAAGGACTAGGTCGTGGTCGTATGGAAGTGTAAGGCTCACCCTTGGTGTTAGTTTCTCAAGGAGAGAGTTCACAAGAACTTGTGGATCGGATTTGTTAAAGGTTTTAGCAGGGAGCCAAAGAAGTTGCTTCGGCTTAAGGAGGATTTAGAACGATCCTGAGCGGATCTTGACCCGAGGGTTGAGGTTTGCACCAAGTGTGGTATCAGAGCATAGAACAAGTCTTTGTTTTCTATAGCAGGGAGAAGAAAAAAACATTTTCTTAGCCATGCCGCCGAGAAGAAGAGATAGACCAATGCCTGATCCAGCAGTGGAAAGAGAAATGCATGAATTACGTGCCAGACTCGATGCCATGGAGACAACACAAAGGCGCAGAGTTGACATTGGGGATATCAGTGAAGATGAAAGTGAAAATGAAGCTGGACACGAAGGAGAAGAAGTTGCAGTTGAAGATGCTGCAGATGAATGTCTATTCAGGGCTGTTGCAAGGACAAGTGCCAAAGAAAAGATGGAGATTCCCATATATGAGCAAAACTTAGATGTTGAAGAGCTTCTAGACTGGATTAGAGCTCTGGATAAATACTTCGACTATGAGGATGTCGAGGAAGACAAGAAATTCAAACATCCCGTTACTAGAGTTAAAGGGCATGCAACACTATGGTGGGATGAACTGTCGGCTGATAGATGCTGCAAGGGCAAGCAGAAAATCAAGAGCTGGGATAGAATGGTTGCAAAGATGAAAGCCAAATTTATACCCAAGGATTATCAAATCACTCTATTTTAGAAGATGCAAAATTTGAGACAGAAGCTGATGTCAGTGAAGGAATACATTGAAGAGTTCTACAAGATAAACATCGGAGCAGGTCATCGGGAAAGCGATGATGAAAAAGTTGCCAGGTACATGAATGGTATGCGATATGACATTCAAGATGAGATGAGCATGATGACCATGCGAAATGTGGAAGATGCTTATCAGAAGGTTCTGAAAGATGAAGAGAAGATGACCCGAAAGCAAGGTCAAAGAGGCCGAGGCAAAAGTCAGGCCAGAGGAAAAACAATTTCCCAAGACAGAACTCAAAGACCTAAAGAAGAGGGAAAGAAACCTCAAACTCAACATGAGAGAGGAGGAAGCTCACAGAGAGGGCAGTATGCTGATAGGAATACTTTTCCTCAAGCCAAAGGAAGAGGAAGAAGCAGAGCCGATGAATTAAAATGCTTTGTCTGTGGAAAGATCAGACATAAATCCTATGAGTGTCCAGATAAGAAAAAATATGGTGGTGAAACTCACATTGCCGAAGCTCAAAGACAGAATGTTGAGGCAGAAGATGCTGAGGGCAGAAGATCTTTGATGATGAGGAAATTTCTCTTAAAGCCAGAGAAGGAGGCAGAGAACCCAACCCAAAGAAACAGTATGTTTCAGACTACTTGCAAAACTAAAGACAGAGTATGCAAAGTCATAGTGGAAAGCAGTAGCACAGACAATATCGTATCTACAGAGATGGTAGAAAAGATGGAGCTGGAGACTGTTGTACATCCAAGCCCATACAGAGTTTCATGGCTACAAAAAGGACAACAGGTAAATGTCACTAAACAATGTCTAGTTGAATTTAAAATAGGGGGATATAAAGATGAAATATTATGTGATGTCATTCCCATGGATGTTTTTCATCTATTACTGGGTAGACCATGGCAATATGACAGGAACGTGATTCATGATGGGAGAAAGAACACATACACCCTAGAGAAAAATGGTAGGACTCACATGTTGCTGCCCATTAAAAACCAAGAGGTGAAAACAGAGATGAGCAACACTGTACTTCTCATGAGTGGGAAGGAACTTCTTAAGGAGGTTAAGAAGAAGGAAGACACACAATTTATTGTGGTTAGGAAGCCCAGAATTGTTTTGACCAGTACAAGGATAGATGATTTACCAGAAGAAATCCAGGAGCTGCTGGAAGAGTTTGCTGATATAGTAGTGGACGAACTACCTTGTTTGTTGCCACCTATTAGGATTATCAACCATCACATCGATCTTATACCTGGAGCCAGTTTACCAAACAAATCCGCATACAGGTTGACGCTGCAGGAAAATGAAGAAGTTAAGAGACATGTACAAGACTTAATGGACAAGGGATTGATTAGAGAAAGCTTGAGTCCATGTGTTGTTCCGACAGTGCTCAACCCAAAGAAAGATGGAGGCTGGAGGATGTGTACAGACTCAAGGGAAATCAATAAGATTACCATTAGATACAGGTTTCCATTTCCAAGGATGGACGACTTGATGGATTTCTTGAGTGGAGTAAGATTTTTTTCAAAGATTGATTTGAAAAGAGGGTATCATCATATCCGAATGAGAGAAGGTGATGAATGGAAGACAACATTCAAGACAAATGAAGGGTTGTACGAATGGCTTGTCATGTCATTTGGCTTAACAAATGCACCTAGTACTTTCATGAGGCTGATGAACGAAGTCCTGAAGGATTTCATAGGGAAATTCGCCATTGTATATCTTGATGATATATTAATTTTTAGTAAGACAAAAGAAGAACACTTGAGACATTTAGCTGCAGTGATTAAGAGATTACAGCAAGAGAAATTGATGATTAATATGAAGAAATCATCATTTATGAGGACAAAACTCATTTATTTGGGTTTTGTTATCTCTGCAAATGAGTTGAAGATGGATCCAGAAAAGGTAGATGCAATTAAGAATTGGCCATCGCCGAAGAGTGTGTTTGAAGTTCGAAGCTTCCATGGTTTGGAAAGTTTCTACAGGAAATTCATTCGAAACTTCAGAGGAATTAGCATGCCAATGATGGATACGATGAAGAAAAGACACAAAAATTTTCACTGGACAGAAGAAGCAGAGAAAAGTTTCAATCTGCTGAAGAAGAAGATCACAGAACAACCAATTCTAGTCTTGCCGGATTTTAGCAAGACATTCCAGGTCAAGTGTGATGCGAGTGGATTTGCAATTGGAGCAGTATTGAGCCAAGACAACATGTTGATCGCATATTTCAGTGAGAAACTGAATGAAGCGAAGATCAAGTACTCAACATATGACAAAGAATTCTATTCAGTCATAGAAGCACTGAAGAAATGGAGACATTATTTGGTTCCTAAAGAGTTTTTTTTGTACAATGATAATCACGCTTTGCAATTCATGACTCAACAGGAGAAGTTGAACCAAAAACATGTTAAATGGGTTGAATTCATGCAGAATTTTACTTTTGTGATTAAGCATATTTCTGGAACTGCTAAAAAAGTTGTTGATGCTTTGAGCAGGAAATGTTTGCTTATGCAGGAATCTAGAGTCAAGACTTTGGGTTTTGATAGCCTCAAAGAAATGTACAAGGGTGATCCAGACTTCAAGGAGGCATATGAGGCATCTGAGAACATAGTTCTCATGGACAGAAGCCAGTGGATTGAATACATGATCCAGGATGGATTATTGTTCAGGGGAAATCAGTTATGTATTCCAAAATGCTCCATGAGAGAAAACCTAATGAAGGAAAAACACAGTGGAGGATTGGACAGACACTTCGGTCATGATAAAACATTCTCAAAATTGAATGGCTCATATTTTTGGCCAAGGATGAGGACAGATGTTAAGAAATTTGTGGACAGATGCATGATTTTTTAGCACACAAAAGGGAAAAGGCATAACACAGGGTTATACCAGCCATTACCCATACCAGAAAGGTTGTGGGACGCAGTGAGCATGGATTTTATATTGGGACTGCTAACAACGCAAATAGGATGTGATTCAATCTTTGTGGTAGTCGACAGATTTTCAAAGACGGCACATTTCATACCATGCCAGAAAACTAGTGACACAACTCATATTGCAAACCTATTTTTCAAGGAAGTCGTCAGACTTCACGGCTTTCCAAGGAGTATCGTGTTTGATTGAGATACCAAGTTTGTCTTTTAGCTCAGTGTATCATCCTCAGACATATGGACAGACAAAAGTTGTGAACAAGATCTTGGGAGATTTGCTGAGGAGCTTAGTGACTGAACACCACAGTCAATGGGATCACATTCTGCCACAGGCAGAATTTGCTTATAATGATTCACTCAACATAAGCATAGGGCAGATTCCATTCCAGATTGTATATGGAATGCATCCAAGGGGAGTTTCTAAATTGAAAGATTTGAAACAAGTTGAATTCAGGAGTGCTAGTGTAGAAGACTTTGCAGAAGCAATGAAGGAGCTTCATAGCCAAATAAAGGAGCGATTGCAGAGTTCAAGTCAAGAATACAAGCAGAGAGCAGATCAACATAGGCGAGAACTTCAATTTGAAGTTGGTGATTTGATTCTTGCAGATCTGAGGAAGGAAAGGTTCCCAAAGGGAACGTATAATAAACTGAAGATGAAAAAGATTGGACCGTGCAAGGTCATAAGGAAATTTGGGGCAAACGCATATGAGATTGAATTACCCGATGGGGTTGAAATCACACCGATATTCGATGTCGCGAATTTGTACCCTTACAAAACTAAAGAAGTAGGAGCATAAAATGAATAGAAAGAGGTTCAATGGACAAAAAAAATGCCTGTAGCTGAAAAGCCACAGATGGAAAATATAATTGACAAGAGGGTTAGCAAAAAGACCAGGCGAAAAGAGTATTTTGAATACTTGGTCAAGTGGAAAGGACATCTAGTTGAAGATGATAGTTGGGAAGATGAAGTAGAAATTCAGAAGCATGGACAGACCATGCAAGAGCTCATGAACAGGAGTTCATGAAAATTTTGCAAGCGAGGGAGTATGATGTAGGAGCATCATAAGCATCCAACCAAGCGAGCATGAAGGTAGGAGACAGCTAGGGGAGCGCAGCACACATTTTGCACATTTTGAAATGTTTTTGAAAAATTAATGAACACATGTTAATGTAGTAGTTAAGGGAAACTTACTTACATGTTTTAAACAGATCTTGAGCAATTTTCTCTCATCTGTCAATGTAAAAGGCATTTAAGCCTAGTTAATGAAAGTAGGTAGATTTGAATTCATAGATTAGACAGTTAGAGCGTAGGAGGGAGAACAGATATAGACACCCTCTCCTTTGTATCATGGTAGTTGTTGTATCATTAGCATAGAGAAGGAGAAGAGAGTTGTACAGAGAGATGTAGAGGAGAACCCATGTACAGAAGCAATTGAGTTAATATATGAAGCTTTGACTCTGATTTCATGGTGTTATGATGTTTATTGTTTACATATGCTGAATGGTATGCTTACAGTTGATTTATTTATTTGTTTATGCATTTGTTTCAATGTTGTATTGAATGTGTGATTTCATGTTGAATGTATGAAGTCTGAGAGAGAAAGAGAATGAGTTTCAATTGTTTTTCTTCTTGAGAGAGTTCCTGCAAGGAGTGAAATGAAACGTCTGCAAGGTGTGTGTTGACAAGGGTTTTGAGTTTTATCTCAGAAAGCTCAGGAGGGATACCATTTCTCTCATTCCAGCAAAAGTGCAAGTGAAGCATAGAAGCTATGCAAGGTGTGCGCAGGCTAGTTGAAGCCTTAGAACTTATCAACTAAGGTTGAAAGGGGAAGGACTGTTGTTGCAGAAAGTGCACAGAATCGAAAGATCAAATACCCAAAAGTATTTGAAAGATTGTCGCAAGGAGTGTGTGCAGGAGTCCTTTTAGAGACTCGAGTTTACAAGTTAAAGCTCAGGAGGATTATCACCTTTGAAGTGTTCAAAGGGAGATGAGGAAGCGAAAATCATCGCACAGAAGGTTAAGTTTCCAGGGAAGAACATTGGCTCGTTTCACAGAGATTATTGAGGAAGAAATTGAACGGTCAGAATTCTCCGTGGAGAACTTGCGAAGTTGCGAGGGTCGTAGGATCCAGAGGACTTTCAGGGTGGATAAGGGTTGGACGAACCATTACGTTGGTGTCAAGGATCAAGGAGGACCGTCGATCGTGGTCAGTTTGGGCCTTCGGATCATTTCGCGAACTCGGGGTTCATGAGTTTGGAGGTGGAAGACCAAACTCTTGGAGCCGCGAAGTCCCGAGTTGTGACAAGCGGAGGAAGAGATCCAGACTGTTGGATCCAAGCCGTGGGAGAACCGTCAGATCTGAATCTTCGCGGGTATCACATATAGTGAGTTCAGAGGATAAACCAAATCCTTTGGTTGTGCGAATTCCCAAATAGAGAGAAGTAGGGGAAATTGTTGGATCTGAACAAGGAGGAATGATCGTTGGATCAGAACCTCTTCGCTATATCATGTATCGGAGTTCAGAGATTGGGAGGAATCAATTTCGACTGTAGAAGTCGCGAAGTGTCGAGGGCCAAGATTTCGGGCGGACACGTGGCGTAACCATGAATTGGGGACCGTGTGGTTGACAGGCGGACACTCATTGCCTGGGAAGGAGTCAACACCCTGTTGATTTCTCATGCTTCGGTTTCTCGTAAGAAAGGAGCACAAAGGCTCAAAAACTCAAGTCGCTAAGTTGCGAGTTCCGAGAAGCACTGAAGGAGGCAAACCTTCTCTGACTTTCGCGCCTCGGAGTTTCATAAAAGAAGGGCCCAGAGGTTCAACCTTCCAACTCGTGAACTCGTGAGTTGCGAGTAATACTAGTGCTTAGCCTTAGCCAGTGGTTATGCATGGAGGGCGCTAACAAGGAGGATCCATACCCCATCGCATGTCGGGTATCGGCGTTTGGTGAAGAAAAGTCGAGGGTCTTCGACCCGTGAATACGCGAGTTGCGAAAGGCGCTTGCGCAAGGACCAGGTCATGGTCGTATGGAAGTGTAAGTCTCGCCCTTGGTGTTAGTTGCTCAAGACAAGAGTTCATAAGGACCTGTGGATCGGATTTGTTAAAGGTTTCAACAGGGAGCCAAAGGAGCCACTTCGACTTAAGGAGGATTTAGAACGATCCTGAGCAGATCTTGACCCAAGGGTTGGGGTCTGCACCACCATGTCAGGGTTTTTCATATCTAATGTGGAAATTCAAATCTTTTCCATACAAAACTCTCCCACCTATAGATTTAGGTTTTATAGTTGTAAACTAGCATGCACTTATAAAATGGGGGTTAATAAGGGGCACTTCCGACCTCTACTTTTAGTGCCCCTACAAAATATTTTTTGTCATCTAATTAAATGAGAATTACAATTTACTAGGTAAAAGGTACACTTCTAAAAGAAAAGGTTTTTTACTCTATTGATTCCATTAATGCAATTTAAAAATTTACAAATTTAAAAAGTAAATTTTTAATTCATGAACACAATTAAATTTTACAATTTCAAAATATATAATGTTACATTTAAAAAAACATTACATTGAGGTAAAGATAGATATAAAATAATCAATGGTAAATTGATTAATCTAAACCTTAGTGAGCTATTGTACTCTTTAACTAATAGCCCCTTAAGTGATCAATCTATATTTAATTGATAACAATGAATCTATCAATTTTTGAAATTCATAACCAATCAAACATCAAACATCAATCCTTAAAACTTGTTCAAAATGAGAAAAACAATATGTGGACAGTGTATTTGTGAATACCCAATATTGTCATCCAAACTAGAAATAGAATATATAGACCATGTATTTTTGCATGCCCAATATTGCATGAAAAACAAACACTAACACACTTGAAAACTTTACTCTTGGGTGTTCACAAAAAAGATGTGATATAAACTTGTAACAAAACCCAAAACAAAAACGGTTAAAATATTGATGTTTATAACGGTAGTATGGAGATGCATATATGCAAAGATGGATTTTTTAATTTCTAAAATCTCTATTATATATATATATATATATATATATATAACTTAATCGATTAAAAAAAATTCTAGAGTTTCAAAAATCTCTATTATATACATTCTATAGACATAGTTTCACGACGTTATCTAAACATTCTAAGTTTGTGTGCATTTTCCCATAAATCCCATGATATAAATCTGATTGAAATCACATTTTTATGTTGCTTAAATCCAAGTGAAATTGCACCATAGTTTCTTTATTTTTCCATATATTGTGATATGAAGCAACTCACATTTTTGTATTGCCATCATAACATTGAAAAGACAATTTTATAATGCTTACTTTTTATGTTGATATATGTTTAGTATACCTTTATGCACTTATAATGTATGTGTTACAGTTTGTTTATTTGTGATATTATAATTTAGGGTTCAATGCTTTAATTTAGTTTTTTTTAATTGTATATTAAAATTTATTTAGTGAATTATAATGGCTTGGTTTTGATATTTACAAATATTATTATTAATTTTTTTATCCACAAAAAAATATGGGACCAAAACAAATTATTTTAAAATTTCATCATTGGCCACATCTTCATTATCATCTTTAAAATAAAATTATAACTTATATATCATAAATTTAATTATTGATCATAGATAGCTTATAGATCAAGTTTTTTTAGTCTACTATTTACCTCTATTTTCAATACTTACAATCTTTTTACCACCAACTTCAAATAAGATCATTTCAATTACAGTAGTTTGACTGCTAAAGTCTACATAGGTGTATATACCCTACCCCTCTTGATTTAAACCTTTGACCTCCAATGACAAATTTTCCTCAACTTACTTCGACATTCCCATTCACTCACTTAGGGGGTATGCTAGTATATATAGCTACATATATATGCAACTATATATAGTATATAGTTGCATATATATATGCAACTATATATATATTATATAGTTGCATATATATATGCAACTATATAATATATAGTTGCATATATATAAACTAAAGGTGTCCACGACATGGGCCAAGCCCGTGGGGGGTTGGGGCCAGGCCCGAGACTCAGGTCCCATGGGAACCCTTTAGTTTATATGTGTGTGTGTGTAACTATATATATTATATAGTTACATATTATATGTAACTATATAATATACAAATTTTAATTTTACTTTTTAATTAGGGTTTTGAATATATTTTTTTAAATGTGTTTTTCTCTTCTTTAAAAAAAAAAAATTGTGAAGATTTTCTCATTTCTCTTTATTTATTTATAATGTAAATATAAAAATAATAATAATAAATAAATTTTCAAGTGATCATTTAGGATCCAATTTTCGGTTTTTTATTTGCGTAGAGATTTGTTGTCAAGGCCATAGTTTCAATTAGGTTCTAAGATCTTATGAGATTCCTTTTATTGTATATGTAGGATTTAGATATCAGTTTACCACTGATTTTCTACTATGGTTTTATTGATGAAGAGCATCATATTCCTAATTAAGAAAATACTTTTAAATTTAGCTACAAATTCTATTCTTGCTATGTTGGTGAAAACATTCTACATAAAACACATAAATATAAGATTAAAATATAGTGCATATGTGAACTCATAATCTATGGAAAATAATTTGAAAAATAAGAGAAAACCTATACGAATCATAAGTTAATGATCTACTTAATTGCAAAAGAAATGTGTTAAACACTATAAGAGAAAGAAAACAACTTATCTATAGAAACTACTCAAACACACAGTAAAGAAAAATGATAATATATAGATACACAATACATGACCTATTAGAGTAGTCCTAGTTCCTATATAGCACGGAGTTGGTTCTAGCTACAACAACAATAGACTTATAACATCCAAGAAAAAATCTATAAATTATCAAACTAGAACCTGTATAGAAAATAAAACTTTAATCGTATTCCTCCCTATAAGTATCAAAATGTCTTCATCTATTCATCCCTATTAAGAACCAAATACTTGCATACAGAAACACCATAAATAATCAGAGAATAATATAGAAGAACCACACTTTTATTATAAGAAAACCCTTAGGGTAGGACAACACCATACAATGGATCCTATTATGGAAGGGATCCTCTCTTGTTCACTTGCCTCTTCGAGTGGGCATCCTCATATTGAGCTACTGCTCCAAATACAATACTTCTCAACTTGTCTCATTACATTTCTTGAACCCATGTATATAGTTCTACCAACCACCTAAGAATATTCTAGAGAAGAAATCTTCTAGAAATCCTATTTATTATATCTAGCTACCATCGTGGGCCTTA